>JAULBM010320829.1:0-13549 GCA_032357055.1 Geukensia granosissima | reverse complement strand
TGCTTATATATAATATTTATTTGTTTGTACATAATTTCTCTATAACTATGCTGTTTATGAGAATAAAATTCATTCAATGGTGAATTCGTTCTTCAAACTTGGTGTTCGACATTCTAACTCCTTTGGGAAATAAATAATAATATAAATTAAATAAAAAGTGATTGTGACAATCTCCTTTCCGACTTGCGTCCTCGCTCATTTGAGACAAGACTTCCTTTAAAGGCTACTGGAATCAAGCTCAAAACATCTATATAGGCTTCCACTAGATACAATAGACACACCTATGCCTGTCTTTTATTTAGTCACCATCTCGAAAGACACTGAGAAAAGTGACAAACATGACTTTCCATTCTCGCTATCACTTTGTTTACCTTTACGAAGTCAACATAACTATTTACTCCTTACTTGAGGTCATCACTTTAAAAATTGTATCAGAGAAACAAGTTCTTATTATTTGCCGATATGGGATGCCTGTTTCAGAGATGGGAAACGGTTTTTTAGTGACCAACCATTTTTATCTATATATTTGAAAGAAACAATATCCAATATATGTCAGAAAGACAAGATTCACATCTTGATTACGCCTTTAATAAATATTTTTAAGCAAAAATGGTGAAAATTAATCTGCCTGTTGATGAAGTTAGAATTGTTATCAATAGTCAAGGGACTGTTTTAGCTATGACAGGGATTTTTAGTTATCACATTTCGTCTGTCGTCATCAGTCGAAAACTGTTCAACATTATTATATTCTCTTCTAAGGCCAATGTGCCATTTGAGATCAGAATAATCAGAAATGTTTAGACGTTCCTTTGTATGCTAAAATTGTTATTTCGGTTTGATCGAAAATTCAACATGGTTGGACGTGGCTGATTTGCCAGTTTTGAGATCTTCATAGTAGAAACAGCTAAGCCAATTGATCTTTTTCAGTGTGAAACATATTTTGAAAATGTTGATTAATAAATGCATTTTATACTTCAAAAGACAATTAAATTTTAATACAAAAAAGGATGAATTAAATTAGGGATCGGGAAAAGGTAAAAACTTGTATTAAACGTTTCCCTTCATAAAGTTATTTACAATACTTGAAGGGTAGATTAAAACAATATATAAATAAATCATGAAAATATAATTGAGCTGGCTCAAACGTCTGAATGTCAGAAACTGTGCTTGTTCATAGATTTTCATGCATTATGGTAACTTTTCTTTGGTGATTCTTAGCTTAGTTTAACATCATCACTATAAGATCATATAGAATTTTTTTCAAATATCTTGTTAAAAACTGTTTTGATTTTTTGCATTATGGGAATTTGGCTTCGATGTTGGTCGACTACTGAAATTGTGATTTTGGTACAGATCAGAAATTCAACATGTCCACCATGGATAAACTTATTTTCACATATGACACAACCGGAATTTTGGAATAAATGTTCTTCTAGTGTGAAACTGTCACTTAAACACATGGGTACCACCAGTTGAGCAAGAATTGCTTACCCTTCCGGAGCACCTGAGGTCACTGTAGGGTTATGGTTACTCCAGCTTTAGTTTTCAGTGTAGTGTTGTGTGTTCTATGTTTGTCTTTCGTTTCATTTTGTTTACCATGGTCCTGTCTGTCTTCTAACTTTTCTTTTTTTTTGCCCTTCGGTATCTTCGAATTCCTTTTAATTAAACCTTAATTGTGGATTATACCTTAGAATGAAGTCTTCCATCAGAAATGTTGAATTACCGTCCAGGGAGGGAATGCTTTCTTATGTACCAGACTAAAAAAATTTCTCGACAAAAACATAAGCTTATTTTACTGTGTTGTGCCTTAAATGACCACTGACCAAAGTCTTAATGAGGATCAGAAATTCAACATTACTTCCAAGACTTGACTTAATCTATGTAGATTTTAGTCAAATGCATGTTAGATGAAAATATTCGTGTAACTTGAAGTTCTATGTTGAAGGAATGTTTCTTTGATGGTCCGCTTTCAAAACCGGAAATTAAACATTGTCATCCACGACTTTTTCTAGAATATGTCAATATAATATTGATCAGAGGTCTTGTCAACATCTTAAAAGTACCAAATGTAGACAACATTGTTTACAGAACATATAATACATTAATCAGTATGAAAAAGCCTTTTTGTGTTGAAAATATAGCACATTAATTCCTCTGGCGCCACATTCAATGGCTATCTGGTTGTCAGTTGTGATAAAGACAAGCTATTACACGGTTTTGTGCGACTCTGAATTCTGCATGTTTTCCTCGTTTTTTGTGGGATTATCTGTCAGTTGTGTTTATAATCTGTGTAGGTTTTTTTTTATCTTTGTCTTATTTTCATGTTTTCTTGTTTGACCCTTCGGGTTTCTCTTGCCTTCTCCTGTATTCTTTGCAAGCACATTAATTTACAATGTGTTACTTTGCTAAAATCATTTCAAGTGACTTTATAACAAAGTGATATTTTATATCATAACAAGAATTCATGTACGTTTTCACATTCGATAAAATTAATTAAATTCTTTGCTTTAATATCGACTTTTGAAATTTGAAACATTTGGCAGAATCAATTTCCGCAGTTTGTAATAAGATATACCTGTGTGTATAAACGGTAGATCATAACATCAAAGAAAAATGGCTAATACTTTTTTTTACAATTTTGCAGCCATATATGCATATTTAATCAAAAGATAACATCAAGACATCACTCGGAATAATCTACAGGACTGAGCCATGTCAGATAGAATCAGACCTTATACAAATTGAAATAAATGCTACTTCCATGATATGTTTCAGCCAGAATTGTCAGTATTGTAGCTAAGAAACATCTATGTGCCAATGAAAATAACAAATACTTAAAGACCTTTAGCAAAAACATCCAAGTAAAAACATTAAAGAGACTTCTATAGTTTTGTTGTGATCTGAAAAATGTATTACATGTACATGTCTTTGCTTGCATAAGGCTGATTTCTATCTGATGGGGTCTCAGGTGAAATTTCATGTATGGTAAATAGACCCCTTTGATAATTTATTCAGACATCCCCAGTTGCAAACGTTTGGTGGAAACCGATTAACTTTCCCACAAAATTGACGTCAAAGAACAATTTAATGTGACGTCACCAGCATTGTGTCGTCAAGATTATCCACCCGGAATTTGCAAATACGCGAGTGCCAATATCTGGAACGCAGTAACGTTAAAGGGGTCTATTGCGCGATGTTTTTATATTTTCAATTGTGCACTGTTAGCACTGAATTTACAAGGCTACTTTTTAAAAGTGACAAAGAACGTAGTATACACTCACATTTTGTTGAAATACGGTACTTGAAATTAAAATAAATCTAAAAATGTTACTGTTGGCAAGGATGTATATAACTAAATAAACGTCCCTGCTGCTGGGGGGATTTAAAATTTTTAAGAAATAATGAGGCCGGATTGGAATGTCTTGAAAAGTGAACCAACTCGATCATTTCTCACAATGAATAGAAATACATGCAGATTTACATAATTATGTGCCGGATTAATCATTCTCCGTTGAAAATATTTAACATCAGAAACCTCAAAATCCTGTAGTAAGGATGATTTTAATGATTTTTTTTTGTTTAATTATAAGGAGTATAGAAGAAAGATATTTTTGTTTTATTTTAATTGTTGTGAAGCAATGAAGGTCTTCTTGTAAAATTTTGGTTCCACAGTTTTAGGAGCCCAAAGAACTAGTAATCAGTTTGATGTGGTCCAAATTTCAATGTTCTATCCTCTGAAGGGTTTTTCTACATATCTCGGATAGCTTTGTTTTAATACATCATTTAAGCAAATAGAAAGTGATTACGTTGCTGTAAATCTACATTTGTACACATATTGGTGACTATTGATGTTTTTGTACAGATATTAGTAGTTTATAGACATATAGTTATTTAAAAGAAAGAATATGGGATGTATGCCAGAAAGACACAATCCACATTTTACATACGTTTATGAAAAATAAAGGTCAAATTAAATTACGTGTAAAGCGCTTTCCTGAATTTACCTTCATCAGACACGCTTGGGGCAAAAAATAGGAAGCTAAAACATACTTTATATAGTATGCATTTTCAAACTTTGACTTCACATCAAATATTCCTACAGCACTTTCAAATCGTATGTAAAATTTCACATATTGCGGAGATATTCCTACTGTGTTTATCCTCCTTTCGATCAGTCACATTAAAGCAGTCTCGATCACCCAAATCCATATAGTTATAGCCTCTCTCTGTTCAGAGAGACTGCATTTAGTAGACGAGAATGCGTGAACGAGACGAACATCAAAGCTGCTTAAGTGTATAAATTAATCCCTTAATTCCAATGATATATCATCTGAAGGGTAGATACTTCAATTTACATCAAAATTGTAATGTATATACAAAGGATTACTGGATTGATTGAAATATTGCATGTTTCTGACATGTTTAAGGATTTAAAGATTTAAGAAAATAACAGTCAATGATAACAGAGTTAATGTCTGAAGCAGACTTATTGGAGTTTTTGGGTCTCTTTCATGTCAGTTCGCATAGGTTTATGTATGAGATATTCACTGAAGCGACACAACATTAAAACTTCGGCAAATACAGAAATAAACGACCTGGCCAATTTCGTCTTGGAATTTTGCACCATTTTCATAGAAAAGAGGTTTGAATCTTCACAAATAGGTCGTCTCAGTAGGGAAATAAAATATTTAAGTTCAACGTATATCAATCACTTCCCCACCACCTAAGCTGTTCATTGGCATAGTGAGAAATTATTTCATTAGTAAACTTTATATTAAACATTAATATAAGCATTGTATTGTAAAATACATTGTTATGACTTAACATACGCATGATTTTCCTCAGATTTTATCGAAGATGCTTATCGTCTTTAGAGACGAATTGTTATTTGCTTAAAAAATTCTATTAAACTCTATTTTATGTAATTTAAATTTCAAAGTATTAATAGCACACAACATGAATATGAAAAAATGCTCAAAAAGATAAAAACAACGAAAAGAACAAGAGTATTTAGTCATGTCAATATGACTATGAAAATAATGCTCAAGCGGCAGTTAAAAACAACGTGAATAACAAAAATATTCAGTCATGTCAATTTGAACAACATAAACAACAACAACACATTTGGCTACATATGCCTGGTTTTACCTCCTCTTTTGGTGCTACCTGGTTGCGAGTGAAAGTCAAAAATATTTGTTCTAATGTGGCTTGATGTATTGCATAGTCCTCTACATTTAACTCTTTCTTGGCTCTCTCCATTGCACCAAACAATAACCCTAGAGACACATTTTTATCCGTAATTTGAAAATGGCAATAACCTTGATGATCATCAAAAATTTTGGTGCTAGGAAATTTTTCCACTAAATATTGTTTTAAGGGAAATGAAGAACGGAAACCATCTTCTGAATTCCCCATGTTACATATCAAAGTGTATCCTTGACCGAATTTGTTCTTTAAATGTTGCGAACTTCCACAGCAGACAAACTGTCCATTTACCATAATAACTATTTTGGTACACAGAGCATCACATTCCTCCATACTGAATAACAAATTAATTCATGTATACATATAATAACGTTCAATAATAATGAATTCCTTGCATATCTACAAGAAAATAACTTCATATTTTTTGCGAACATGTAAATTTATTACAACTAAAGCAATACTGGTAAAATACTAGTTCTGCTGGTAAAATAATTTGATATTTTACGCGTAAAATACACGGAGTTAAATATTTCACTCTAGTATATTAGTAAGTGACGTAACAGTCAACGACGTCAACCGTTCATTTTGGTTTCCGGTTTAAAAATGTAATAAACAGAATAATACGACTAAGGTTCGTGTACTATGTGCACTTGTGATTTACTGTTTAGTTCGGACAATGAAGGCATATTCCTATCTCAAACGATGTTATTCTTTGTATTCTCTGATTAATAATATGCCTTTTTCGTAAAAACCAGTTCTATTACATACCGTTTTCAGACATTTTTTAGTAACATTTTTTCATCATTTAGCCAAATACAGACTATTATCTGACACTTATTCGGTTTTTATTTCGAAACGTTTTGGCGTTGTGTTTACTAGTTCTACCGACATCCCTTAAAACACAATGTCATTTTGCGACACGTTTGTGTCAGTCAGACTGATTGTTATAATAATATACAGTGTATCTTTTCTTGGATGTTTTCCTTCGACCACTCGTTGGGGAAAGGTTGGGTACCCACTTAACTAGAATGAACCCACCATATTGCTCATGTGCATGTCCCAAGTAAGGAATTGTAGTTACAGGTTTGTCTTTGTATTAAATGATTGGTTAAATGTACATTTTAATAATATTCAGGTAAGAGCAGTATTATTTTACGTACATACGATTTTTTATAGGAGCGATTTAGAGATTTTCAGGAGGTGGGAATCCACCTTTGCTGAAGGCCTTGTGGAGACCTCCAAATTTGTATTTTCCCTCTGTTTTTCTTGTGTTTGGAGTGCAGTCTCTTTGACATTTACCACATATCGGCATTTTCGCACGTTGAAGTAAAAAATTAATATAGATTGACAATGGCTTGTGGTTTTATCCACTTTTTTTATGTTGTTTTAAGCTTAAAGTTTTAAGTTTTGATGTCAATGCTTTATATATCAAGTTTAGGCTTTCGTGTTTTATTTGTCCCTATTATGCACTCAGAACAATATTATGCTCATTTGTAATTGATGTGAAATAACACAACAGAATCCTTGTGACTTGAGATGTGAAAAAACACAATGAAATTTACATGTTTAGAACTTTGTAATGTGCTCTCGACCAATGAAACAGTAGGATTTTGTCTCTCCTAACTGTGAAGAACCATGTTCTTGATAGGCAATTATTCTATTGTTCAACTGTGTTTGTAAAAAATGCCTGAGGTCTTTCATACCCCTCTGTTAATTTTGATTTATGCTCAAACAATACAAATCAGTTATAGAAAGGTAAGGTGATTGTTATGAACAAAAATAGATTTAAAACTGTTATTAACAATACTTAAAAACTTAAGAAATTTAAATCTGTATTTTGGTTTTTTTTTAATCACGCACTACATTTCTGTTGAAGATGGTCTAATAATAACCGTGCAACATGTAACAGATATTTCTAAAAAAATTTGAACTAAATATTAATGATAATTCGTAATTATCGATTACCAAAAATTTGGAATATTGATATCTTTAAAAATACCTAGGCAGGCTAAATTCTACATTATTTTTGCTATTAGGTTATTCATTAAAACTGAAGTTGAACAACTACCGGTTTTTTACAGTTAGAAGAGACAAAATCCTACCGTTCCATTGGTCGAAAATACTTTGCTACATTCAGATGAAAAATAATATTTCCAACTTCAACACTATGTCATCTAAGGCCAGTAACAACATCCTTTATCCAATTGCAATAGAAAAACCCCATATCTTTTCACTTTTTTTCTCAAAGGTAAAATGACATTTCAATATAAGTGACATAAAAGGTTATCATCAAATTTGTTGGGGAACAATAACGACTAATTAATTGCTTTACAGATCAAACTACTTGATTGAACTCAATCATGTAATAATTAAATCAGAAGGTGTCTTGATCACTTTACAATGTTCTAAGTTTGAAAGAACATGAAAATCTCTTTCTTCATGAATAGATCTCGACTTCGTCTCGATCTTATTCACGAATGTTCTTACATATACTTAAATCCTTGTAACTTGAGAGATGCTCATTTGTAATTGATTTTGAAATAACGCAATGGAACTTACATGTTTAAATCCTGGTGACTTGAGATATGCTCATTTGTAATTGATGTGAAATAACACAACGGAATTTACATGTTTAAATCCTTGTGACTTGAGAGATGCTGATTTGTAATTGATGTGAAATTTTACATGTTTAAATGCTTGTGACTTGAGATATGCTCATTTGTAATTGATGTGAAATAACACAATGGAATTTACATGTTTAAATCCTGGTGACTTGAGATATGCTTATTTGTAATTGATGTGAAATAACACTACAATGGAATTTACATGTTTAAATCCTTTTGACTTTAGATATGATCATTTGTTATTGATGTGAAATAACACAATAGAATTTACTAGTTTAAATCCTTTTGACTTGAGATTTTTACACCTAGATCGACTTTACACGTTAGACAAGCGAAACTTCACATTCAAGGACAGGGTACACAGAATTACGTTTATAGTATAAATGAAAGATTTATTAAAGTGAATCATAAAAACTATTATTTTATAATTATATTATTAAATATGCTAGTTAAACCGGATTTTGAAGAAAAAGTTTGACGTAACATAATAATTAAGCAAAAACAGTTTTCATCGAATTCATAAAAATGATGTGGTATGTCTATCAGACAGGCATCCAAATTTCCCAATTTGTTCGTTTTCCGTTTTTGGTTTACTCCGAGATAGAAAAAATATGTGTACATGCATGGAACAATTTTATAACTTGAATAAAGACGGAAAGAACCATCCTATTATGCATATGAAGTACTTTGTTCTACTTGAAATTATTCAAGTTGTCTGTTAGAAAAGATAATACAATCACTCAATAACAAATGATTTTTAATTTTTTGCTGAATTGACCAAAAAAGTAATGTCATGATGACATCATAATGCGTTGCTTTTACCTCAAATAGATATGATAAATTAGGTTTGTTCATATTCTAGACTGACACTAATACCTTCATAATTTTGTGGTGAAAAGCGGTCTTAACATCCATATTTCTTTATTTGTTGTGATATTTGCTTGTCGGTACATTACTTGATTGTTACCTGTGAGATGTTAGAACAAGAGTTCTACCACTGGCTCTAACTTGTGATAAAACATTCCAAAGTTGTCTTCTGGCCCCAGGGTCCATGCCTGTTGTTGGTTCATCCAGGAAAATAAACTTTGGGTCACCAATAAGGGCTATGGCTGTGCTTAACTTTCTCTTGTTACCTCCACTTAATTCAAAGAATTATGACATTATAAGATATTTGATCGCCTGTCCCATAGTATATTTAAATTCTTTTTATATTATCTGCTGATTATGATAACATATTTACTATAAGATTTTTTTTTCTTTCTTTAAAGGACAAGGGTCGTTAAGCCCCTTTTAGGCGTAAATGTGTCCTGCACAATTTAATAAGTTTTCAGTTGTGAATTCTCAAAAGACGGTTATTAAACAGTATTTCTATAACCACCCTCTTTTCTGTCATAAAATCTAAAATTTTGGACAAAATAGGGGGCTTACTGTACCAATGTCGTTGATTTTAATGTAAATGTAAATTTTAATGCAGTATATTTTCAATGGCATAGATAAAGTTACCTATATGTTCCACACTCCTTATCGGCATATTGTTTCAACATCATGATATCTAGAAGGTTATTGACAACAGATCTTATTTGATTTTCTGACACACCACGAAGGCGGGCAAACATTGTCAATGTTTCTCTTCCAGTCATCTGATCTATCAACGCATCGAACTGAGGACAGTATCCAAGATTTCTGTGGACCTGTGTGCAAATAATATTAATGCCATGAGATCATTTATAATAGGTATTTTGAAACATTTAAAGTAAAAAGGACACAATAAACAGCTAATAATAATAGTTGAAAAATAAGTCGTTAGTGAGAAGTAAAGTGTTTAACTTAAAACTGCAGACCAGTTTCTGTTTGAAACTGTTACTGTAGGAACGGAACAAAAAAAAAAGGAAATCAATTAAAAATTATTCAGGATATTGAGACATGAACGCCAAAGAAGCAATACGAAAATTTTGAGACATAAATAATACATAAGTAATGAATATTGAAGCAATGTCAAAATTGTAGTGGCGACTATTGGACTGACGATATTGTAACTTTCTGGTGGTAGTTATAAAAATACGCAAACAACGTTGTAAATTATAATATAATTTTGTTGTAGTAAAAATTTTTTAAATCTTTTATCGAAAATTATAGACAACCTTGCTCCAAAAAAGATTTTTCGGTGACTGAAAAATAGATTAACAAACAAACCGTTTTCATTGCATGTTGTATGTCATGTGTATTCATCCAAGCGTTTCCTGTCGTCGGTACAACATCCCCTGTCAACATTTTAAAGGTGGTTGTTTTACCAGCACCATTTTGACCAAGTAATCCAAAACATTCCTGCTTACCAACACTTACACATATTTTGTCGACCGCCGTAAAGTTACCATAAACTTTTGCGAGATTTTTAATAACTATTGATTCCTTCGAAATAAGGCTATTGATTTCACTCGAGTTGATACATTCGCGCTCTTGTTTGACGTCACTGTCCTCATAAGCCTCTGTTCTAGATTCTGTGTCATCGATGCTAGATTGCCCGGCATGTGTACTTGACAACATGGCGGAATAATCCTTTCGAAGTTTCCCAGACTCGATCAGAAATAAAAATAAAAATAGAACAAATCCCTGAATTGCCATAAACAAAAGGTACTTTCCGGATCCTGGATAATCGAAGGATAGATAGTTATCTTGAAATTTGAAGCAAGTACTCGTGCAACCTGAAAAGAAGAAAAATCAATTAATACAAATCTCAGAAATAATGTTTTTCACGTTGAAATCACTCTTATGAATAGTTACAACTTTAACATATAATCTCGTGGATTAGCGCTGTAGCGTGCAAAATGTCACATGTAGAATAGACAATTTTAAAACATAATGATCTTGGCACCAGTGGTCTCCAGGGCTCGACCAACAAAGATGATCCAGCACGATTCCCAGGTAGCGGAGAGTGGGAGCCATCTCGTTGAGCGGCTGCCAGGTCATTAAACAGAAAGGCTAGCCTTGGACCATAGTGAGTGTCGTGTGTTTAGAATGCCACGTTCTATACACGTAAAATATCCTTTCTGTACATTTCGAAAAATTTTGCTACAAATGGCTAAATTTTTCGTCTCTTTACATCACTTCCATTTTCCTGTGGCAGTCAAGAATTGTTGTCCTATTGTATCCCCCACCTTCACGATAATTTTGATAATTGTTAAAACTGTTCTCGTCCTAAATAGGCATAAAATAGTTGCCACTGGATGTTAAGCAACCAATCAATCAGTCATTATGTGATGCTGAAATATGCAAAATTCGATCAACAGATTTCTTTGACGGATCTCTCAGTAATAAGTTTTTGTAGGCAGACAAGAATAAAAAAAACTGTTGAAAACTTGGTTATCTGTTTCCGGTTTCTGTGGTGATGACAATGTTAATAACCCGCTGCATTGCATCATTTACCATTATTGCTACCTGCAACATTACCCATACAGCTTCGTCAAAGATGAAAGAAAGCAAAGTAACAAATACTCATTTTGCATACCAGAATCCACTAAGAGCCTGTTTTGCTCACCTTGTCGCAAAGAACTATTCAAAGACCAACTTAACAAAGTTGCAATGAGGATAAACTTTAGTTTATTTTTTTAAAGTTCGGTTTAATTTGGCTAAGCTGATTTTAATTATTTGATTTTATTAATTTTTTGAATGGTTTTAATTGGTTTTTATGTTACAATTATTCCGGCATTAGCAGCTACCTTGGATGGAGATGGCGGTTGCAATTCTGACAGGGAGCGGTATAAAGGCCATTCTTCAATAATTGAGTTTCCTTTGGGTAACAAGCTAGAAAAATGTTAAGCTAATTTCTGCGGTGGATGCTTTCTCTGTAAGTGTGTAGGGAAATCAGATACAATAACCAACTTAAGACCATTCTCATAAAATTAGTGGTATGTTCCAACTGCCTTAGCATTTAAAGACATGGCACATGTAGTTTTAAGTTTTCAGTTTTAATTCTCAGCAAAAATCCGGATACGATTTTTAGAGGAAACCATAATAAGATTCATTTTACTACGAATAGCCTCGGCAGTTTCAGACAAGAATATTTTAGAATAATTTTCAAAAGGGTATCGTGTGAATCTAACTTAAGTTTTGGCATCCATCATAATTGGCCGATTCTAGAAGGTATTATTCTAATGATAGCTTCTTTAATTGGTTGAAATGTTGGATACAATTTTTAGACGTGTCACCCTAAGGACCACTGTACAAAATTTTGTTCTAATTGGCTAAGCAGTTTCTGACATGAAGATTTTTAAGTGAATTTTTCAATGTCAAATTGAGTTAAGAAGTGCGCCCATTTGAGTTGGTTTGTAAAAAATGCTGAGTATAGTTTTAAGAGAGGACCAGCTGAGGCCCACTGTAAGTTTTGATCAAACTCCCTCAGTAGTTTGAGACGAGATGATATTTGTTAACCATTTTTTTCTATTTCTAGATCATACTTTAATATATGTTAACGAACGAACGGCAGACGCCATGTGATGGCGAAAGCTCAGATGGTCTTTTAGGGAACGGTACTAAAATGTTACCCTATATTCGTGATACAATTGAAGTACAAAGACATAAAAATATATAATGTTCCATTTAAACTTGGTTATCAAGAAATTCAGTAGTGTGGTCAGAAATTGAAGTTTACTTACAGCAAATTTAAGACCGAAGTTTATCAACTGTTTACTAAACATTGTATTGGAAAGAGGGAATGTGACTTACCTGAGCAGCAAGGGGATGTGTTATCTTTTTTGCATATATCAGGATATCCAGTTGCTTTACATGCTTCAGTGTAACCGTAGTTTGTATACACGTCCATTATACCTGACCCTAAGCAGTAGGTCGGAAAAATGATAGCAAATATCCAATCTAGAACATTTGCAACATCTGCGGTTCCCAAATCTGGTATCTTGAGAACAAAAACTGCCATTAAAGTCGCTAAACCTGAAAATTACATATACAACGTGACGTTATTTGCGGTCGACAATCGTAGTTTATATTGTCCAAAAAGTAAACGTTTGGCCGAAGAAGATATTAAAACTGTTTAGACTGTGAAAATAATATAATATTGTTTCTAAAGTTTGTTGGTGCGTTGTCATTTTAGGTGGTGGGCTAGGTGTGTCTATCGTACATCTTCAGGACTAATTCTCAGGAGTTAGAGGCAATATCAATAATACACAACATTTTATTGGGATTCGTATAGGTTTACTTGGCGTTTTTTACCCTATCTGTTATTTATGGCTATTTTTGTTTCACGTAATTTTTGTTTTTCGGACATTAAATGACGTGATTTACTCAGTAGTTGACTTTTGTTTTTACAAAATAATGCAGAGATAGATGATGTTACATGAGAAAAACGTTTAATGCTTTGGTAGATGTTTGTAATTTATATGTTTTGTGTGGCTGTCTCATAGACAATCATACAACATTTCCTTTTTCTATATTGGTTTTTTTTCTCTGATTTTCATGTCTATTTTTATATTGACTTGGTCCACTTTTGGTTTATAATTAGACTTTTTCTCGCTTCTTTTATTCCCGAGTAATTATAATTTAAAAGTTTTTATTTAATAGTCAAATTCATAGATAATCTAAAAATTGTATGTCACTTGGTCATCTTAACATTATTTGTTATTTATTGATATAGAAAGACATAAACTTACCTGATAGAATATTGAGCATGCTCACAGCAACCATGCCTGCTGGGGCAGTTTTAAACAAAA
>JAULBM010320818.1:0-13550 GCA_032357055.1 Geukensia granosissima | reverse complement strand
TAAATGACAGTTTATGTACTCATAATTCATCTGAATAAAAGTTATACTTGTATCATTTTGAAAAGAGTGTAAAAAAATCTCAAAGTAAAACTTAAAATCGTCTTTTGTGTTGTTGATTTTTCGACTTTTTTTATTTGTTCAATATGTACTCTAAATGTCCTTTGTCAATTCGGATCACTAGTATAATAATTGCCGTTGATTCATATTTCATATAAAAAAAGGTTTACCAGCAAACGAAACGTGTAAACAATTTTTTTTCTGTCCAAAAATAATTATCAAAACCAAGGTGATGCTTAACTTTTGGCGGACTGTATACATTACAATGTCATTTTTTATTGCTATGCTTGTTTAGGATATAGCTCCTGTAATATTTACACGTATTAACACTGTATTATACTGATCTATACTGGGATGGTCTTATGGTACTTCAAAGAAAAGATATGGAGTAAATGTGAAGGACATCGCGCCACACTCATCAGGCGGCCCAGATATCCAAGAGGTCTTCAACAAAGGTGAAATGCCATTCCTTGGGACGATCTCTTAATCACTACGATTTTATTACTAAGAGTACATCTAAAAAAGTTAAAGTATTTATGCATTGTCAATCGTTGTTTGTTGTTTTTTTCTACAAGAAATACAAGGCACTATCTTTTAGAGCTTGTTTCATGTCCCACGGAAACCAATTGAACTACAGGCAACAAAAAATTATGCAGTTGGAACCCAGAAAGGATAAGGATTGTGTCTATCTAGTATATTTTCCATATTCTTTCTTTTAAATAAATATAACGACCAATGTGAAATAACAAAAATGGCACGAGACAATCCAAGGGTCTCGAGTCCTGACTTGGCACAGGAGCATACTATATTGGATATCACACAAATCATTCGTGCTTTAATGATGTAATAGTTATACAATAATATTGTGTTTTCCGTGTAATATGCCAAAATCTGTCCCAAGGGTTGAAAGCATAATGTAAGACCCGGAGGGGTATACATTATACCTTCTAACCTTGGGACATATTTTGGCATATAACACAGATTACAATATATTATTGTTATTATTACTCTGAATGTTTACTTCATTGTCAATCAAAATGAGAAAACCCCGCCCATTAATTATCACATGATTTTTCAAAGACCGCCATTTAAAGGCATGTTACATGGATAAGCGTGTAAAAGGCGTTTGCTTTTTATATTAACACTATTTGTCCTTTGTAAAAATATGTATAAATAGTAGAAGTGAAATTCTAATGAAAAATTCCTCCAGGAAGCGTAATAATAAAAAACAGTTAAAGACACAATGTAAAACCATACAAAAGGCAAACAATTTACTTAAAAATTTACTTAAAAAATCAAAAAAAAGAGCCTGCACTAAATTAAAAATTAGTTACAGAGAGCTAGATATTTAGCCTAAAAATTCGCATGTGCCATTTTGTTATAAGTTCGAAGATACCAAAGGGGTAGACAGAAATAGTTAAGTCAGAAGACAGACAAGACTATGGCCAACAAAATGAAACGAAAGACAAAATAAAATACAAAACAATAAATTGAAAAATAAAGCTGAAGTAACACGAACCCTTTAAAAACCAGGGTGAGTTCAGGTGCTCTGGAAGGGTAAGCAACTCGTCCTGTTACTCAGTAACTACATAGACAAAGCCGTTGTATAGTCACAATCGAATTTAGCCACAACCGGTATAGGAACAGATTTGTAGTCATGACAATAGGAAGATATCCATTTTCATTTTTGAAATGGATATTTCGTTCCGGTCAAACATATCATGATGGCGACCGAAAATTTCCGGAGTTATGACTCTAATCTTTCTCTGAGAATCCCTTGGCTCAATAGCTTTCTTGTCAGCTGCAACTCTATATATATAAAATCCTAATAGGAAGATTAAGCCCTAGAGAAGCGTATCAACTGAGATATTTACACTCCGTATACAGGTGCGGCGAGAATGTTGCTAGACATGAATAAAAACTTTACAGTAGGAAAATCAACCTAATATATATAAATATTTTATTGCAAAGTGATTTACCGGATGACAAGGTCATCAAGCATCTCAACACGGGACATATAATGCAAACGTCTAAAACGTTTATTCACTAAATCCTCAAAAATTCTATGTAATGCCAGATTAAATTAGTTGGTGAATATCTAAGAGATTTTCCAGAATAGTACCAGTTACAGCAAGCTGTAGTGCAAAGTCCAAAGAGACAAGACAATTCGAAACAAACCAAGAGATAAAACGAAAACAAAAGGAACCATGGCTTGGACTCCACAAACTCCAAAACAGGAATTGGATCAGGTTTTCACGAAGCATGAATAATAAACATGCTTGTCATGAGCGCAACACCCGTCGTGAAATCCCAATACACTAATAACTTTTTAAAACTGATCAGTAAGTTTCAACGGATTACTTTTTATTGTTTTATTGTTCTCTAAAATTAATTTCTTTAGAAAAAAAAGATAACAGATTCTATGTGATCACTTCTAAGACGTTGTCCAAACATGTAACCCCGAGGGCGTCCGGGTTAAAGGCTTTTCGGGTTCCCCACTGGCAGGTAAAAGCTATCCGTCGGAAATCTCTGCTAGTGTACCAGACATCCCCGAGGGAAATTGTTCTCAGACTTTTCCAACATGAAATATATCAAAATTTTTTAATAGACAGTTGCTGTTACATTACTTGGTTAAATTCTACACCACTGAGATACGCAAAACCTTCGAAACCATTTCGCATTGAGTAGTTTCCCTTGCCCCTAAATAATAAAGGTGGATGAAAATTCCATATCTGTGTCATGCATATTGTGCCTGATCAAGTTTTAAATCAGAAATCAACAGAACCCATACTGAAAACGCTGGAAATATCCAGACCCAAAAAAGTGAAGTAGTTAGCCAAATCCAACAGGAAAGACTGCTTGGTACAATACATGTGGAGCTTCGTCGCAATATTAGGTCTTTTACCTCATTTTTGAAAGCGTTGTCGTTCAAAAACAAGACAAAATTGATTTTTTTTTCTGTTTGTCAAAACTTCGTTGTTAATTTCCCTGATAAGTCTCTAGTGACATGTAACTTAGGGAATACATGAAATGGTGTTGTTAAAAAATATATGTTAACTTTTTATTTGTTTGATTTATTTTGTTTTTTAGACCTTTCGTTACATATATGAAAGGTTAACAGCAAACATAAAAACAATTAAGAGATAACTACAAAATTTTCAATTTTACCGTAAATATAAAGTTATTGTACAGTGAGATGACAGACAAAGACATCAATTTGAATTCCTTATTACAAATACCTTTAGAATCGCAGTTGAGAAAAATATCATGAAAAAACTTTCTGAATTTGCTGATGGTGGATGAATATGCATTATATATTCTTGTTTAATATCTTTTAATTTTTCACAAACATTTACCATAATTATATTTTTTTCTGATTTACTGAAAACACCAATAAAGTTGTTATTCACACAATTTATTTTGAATAGTTGTTGGTCCCCTTGAAAGGAAGAGAGGATCATAGTTAGTGTTCCACTTTGTCTGCCTATAACTCAAAATTATTGTAACATACTTTTCTCATTCTTCAGGAAAAAAATTTAAAAAGGTTAACCTGCATTTTTTATTTGGTACTTTGAAATTTGAAATTTAAAATATGCCAAAACGATTCTTCTTGTCATAATTTGCCTGCTTGAATGTTAAGATTTCGAAACATTTTTGTTAATAATGTACAGTTTAAATGATTTTCTATTCTTATTAAAGGTCTTATGAAATCCACAATATTTAAACGTGTGATCACATCTTGTTTAAAAGTGATGCAGTCTAACATTTAGTCATGGCTTTCAGTGTTTTTCCACCTTCGACGAAGTGACGAATGCATGAATAAAGTATTACTTCTGGGCCTTAAGGACTTTAAATTATTTGAAACTTAATATTTATATTTTTGAACATGTATTCCGAAAATATTCACCCTACGCAAATTCTCCATAATATGAACTTTTGGGTCATCTTTTGACAACAGTGGAAAGCTTCACACAAAACTATATGACAAATGTAATGAGTTCAACTTTCCAATAGTAAACTTCAACCTACGCGAATTATTTCTGGTTTAAATTCTCCATAATATGAACTTTTGGGTCATCTTTTGACAACAGTGGAAAGCTTCACACAAAACTATATAACAAACGTAATGAGCTCAACTTTCCAATAGTAAACTCCCGATTTTTCACAGAATTTTTCAAGCTGTCCCGATATTTGGCGTATATCTCCAAGCTCATGCGTTTGTAAAGACCAAGTTTCGTTGATACTGCAACTGCTCAAACAGGAATAACTTGTTTTTATCCTATGATACCTCCCTGTATCCTGAGATGACTAATACCTGATTGGAAAATGTACAAAGCGGATAGTGTCTTTAATGAGGCAGGAACTACTAATCCTTCGAACCACCTAAGTTCTCTCTCGGTATTATGATGGCGTCCGTATTGTTCATAGTTGTATATTTGTTTTATAAGTATAACAATGTGTCATGTTCCGTCTTGTTGTATTTCTTGAGATTGTCATATTATTTTCATTATTTACTTCATATGATAGGTAAAAATATTTGGTGTTCTAATTCATTCCAGGGTGTACATCCTTAATATAAAACATGGTATATGTGGCATGATTGTCCACGAGACAGAATTCCACCTAATGACAGTCGAATTTTAACTTCTACAGGTCCCGTTACGGCCTTCAATTATGAACCAGAGTCCAAACCATAACGAAAAAAAGACCCCGAAATACAAAATTTGAAACTATTCATGTAACACGACAATCGACCTTTTCTACTGACAAAATGATGAACAAATAACAATAAATGACTAAATAAAAAACGACAACCACTGGACTACAGGCTCCTGGCTTTATCCAATTTTTTCGGTGTCGTTGTACCGTTATATTGTCGCTTGCTTTTCATGCATGAGAATTACTTTAATGGAATATGAATTTGACATGTTTTCATGTGTTAAATAATTAACAAACTGTGGGAAGCAGCTATTTGGTTTTTTATATTAGTTTTTCACTTAGAAAAGTATATACTAGTATTTATTTTTGGATGAACGAAGTGTTGTGTGAATTACTACAACCAACAATATAAGAGGAATAACTCTAACGTTTTACTAGCTACACAATAAAATTGCATTTGAGCTTATTAAATAGATGGAACGGCCAACATAGATAAACAAACCAAGACATTGATTATTCTGAAGAGTCGTTTATATTCCACAACAATAATGGTAAACAAGAGTTCAATGACACAAACAAAAACCAAAAAACAGACTACCATGACAAATTTAGAGAAAACACGACACTAACAAAGCCAATACAAATAAAACAACCAGCGGCGTCCTCAGATCATGTCGGCCTTTTACTCGTATAAAACCAGAAGTCAGTAACATATCGGTTTATAAACGGACTTATTATTGTATTGCGACCAGGTAAAATATCGTTTGTCGTTTTTTATGGATACTAAATATTGATCAAATAAGTTTACTTGTTTTCTTTTTTAATTATTATCAATAAAAATATAAAATGTTTGTACTTCTGTGTTTTATTTCTTTATACATATCAAATATTTTTAAAGAAGTCAGAATGCATAAAGAGTACCCCATTTAAAAGTTGATAAAACCTTGTTATCTCAAATGCCTCTTACTTTGATTTTGTTATACTATAGAAAATAAGTCTTCCGAAATGTATGACGAAACAATAAACAACCACATTGTTTACTTATTGGCTCTTAGGGTGACCGAGTATAGAAATAGTTCGTCCAGTTTCTCTGCCAGGGCGTAAAACATCTAAACGATTGTCTGTTGGTTGCGTGGGGTGTATAAATATTCCACCATACAAGTAGACGGGTTTAAGAAATTGTTTGGTATGTTCTACTCCAGGAGATATAACCCTGCTTTGGCGTTATTGGAAAATGTAACATTCCCTGCACCTATTTGACTCGCTCGTCCACAATTGCTACTACATTATTTGATTGAATCTTGCACAAAGTCCAGCAGAAAATATATTATGCATATTCAGGGCGAGAGCATATAAATGACTGATGATGATGAATGGAACCTGCTTTTTACAAGACAGACATCTTGTGTCAGATTTTTAACGTTGATAACTTAAGAAAGCAACAGTCCACAGGAAGGCATGCCACTTTACTAGACACATTATTCTGACTCTTGAGTCGACCTGTTTTTTTCTCTTACTCCAAAATGCTACCGGCCGGAGGACGAACCACAACCTGCCGTTGGACATTGCTGGAGATGAAGTCGGCCGATGGTAAGAAATAAGTAAAAAAATTACCCTTTCTTCAAAATTATGGAACGAACTTGAGTTGAACGAGAAGAGTCTTAACCTAACTATATCCCAACTTGTCATACACCAAGCAATTGCAACATTTATCACCAATCGTCTCTAAGAACGAGCTTATAGTTAACATAAAGTAATACTAAATACAATTTTACAAATGTTGATATGCTGTATGTACTTGTCTCGGAGTGACCTCTCTCCAGTAGCATTAGAACTAAAACATAGGAAGTCCATTAATAATAAAAATTATTTATTCAAATCAAATCAAAACAAAATAAGAAGCCAATTGCAGCGGAAGGGACAACTACGTGGTGCAATACTTTTAAAAGCCTTTCCATAGTTTCAGTACTTTCCTTTCATATGTAGTAACATTACAATTGCCCCACTTATGGAATATATCTCTCAGAGGTTATAAGTTATTTTCGAGCTTGTTGCTACTACAGCGATTTTTCTGGTTCTGATTCTGGGAATTCAGCATACCAAACATCTAAACAGTTCTAATTGAGCTTTATCGTGTTTATTTTTCGTTGTTCCCTGCATAACATACATGTATGCCCTTTTGAGGGTCAGTAATTCAAATGTCACTGCATTTCACAGAAAGCAATACTGGTTATTACACCAAATGATCCAATTAAATATTAAATTTAATTATTCGTTGGTAAAGTTAGCATTAATGGCAATATTATATTTATTGGAAATGAAGCAATTATCAGATTATGACGGAAAGTGAGACTTCTATCTATTAATATAACAGATAGTTTTCTCCTTGTTTATCACCGTCGATCAAGTGTCAGCGAAAATACTTTGTCGGGCGTACAAAAGAGTTTATATTCATAGCCGACGGTCTCATTTGGTTCCTTTAACGTTATTCTGTACTGTTTGATCAACTGAAATACAAAAGATGAATCAGTTAATAAGTGAACAATATATGAAATGTATTTCTATAATCATTAATAAATTGCTATTGTTTTTTGTGACGAACATCTTTGCTTTGGGTCTTGTTTATTGCTCAAATATTACACAATAAGAAAACGTCTGCTAAATATCAGTCTTATTAAAATATGACCTCTGCCCCTGCTCGACATCCAATTTTAAATGCATTGCTAATTGGTAATTTAATGCATCACGTTAATAAAGAGATTGATACAAACAACAGAAACATGCAGTACGTTATGTAATCTATAGGAAATTTTTGGGACTAAGAGCTCATCACAATCCTTATTGAGGGTCTTGTTGAGACCTCAAGTATGATGTAATTTTTCGACGTTTCGTGTTGTGATATGCATTGGTGTACTTAGCATATGTCAAATATCATTTCTTAGTTTTTGATTAAAGATGCATGATTGAACAACTCTTGTATATTTTGCTTTAAATGAAATACATATTATTTTGACATCTGGTCGTGAAGACAGATGAGAAACTCCACAATCAGGACAACTGGAGGATCTAATAATCAAATCAACTCTTAACAAGAGCACAACTTTGCAATTTTTTGTGAAAATGTTTATTTCGCCTCATATTTACCTGGAATATAAATGCATACATAACTTGCTCTGCAAATCTTTGCCCGACACAGTTACGCTTGCCATGCCCAAACGGTAGTAATGCGAATGGATGAATATTATCTCTCTGTTTAATAGAACGAAGCCAACGTTCAGGAACAAACTCATCAGGATTTGAAAAATACTTTTCATTCAGGCATATAGTGTTGTTACAGTACACTAGCACATTCTGAAAATAAATTTAATTATATTAATTACTGGTCTTTAGACATTGTTCCTACCTTATCATGGGTTCTATGGCATCGCCGCTTCATTTGCGGTTTCAACCAAACTCGCCATTTTGAAAAAATAATTGCCGCGTTCCATAGCCAACCACCACGATTGACAGCAAACAAGTTCTTGTAAAAAATGCAATTTTACCTTATTAAATAAATATGGTCAATTTTGACATGATATATGTACATTTTAAGGAGTAACCTCTCATCAGCAACATCAGAACCAAAACAAAGGAAGTCCGAGATCCAAACATAGTAAGGGAAGCACTCAAATCAAAACAAATCGCAAAAGGAAACCAAAATCCAGCGGCAGGGACAAATACTTGGTGCAATAGTTTTCGAAGACTTTCCTTATTTTCAATACTTTATATTAAATATAGTCCGCCAAATTTAAGCATCACCAAAGTTTTTTCCAATATTTTTAGGGCAATAATAAGGCAATTTAGTAAACATTTTATACATGTACATGAAATTGACCATCATTACCTTTAGGGAAAATACAGGTATGGTGTCAATAGATAAATCATTGAACATTTAATTTTAAAAACCTGTTTAGCCCATATCATGCTTTCAATTTTAACACAAAATTGTTTTAACTGATTACACGTAAATCTGTCTTTCAATCGTGAAAAAGCTTTTTGAAATGGTAAAACGAAAAATGAGTATCGCCGAACGCTGGCAAGCGGTTGGCATGAACAGCGCCGTCGTAAGTAATCGCCGAATATCAACCAATTTCGGAGTGAACAATTCTGTTATTAGCACACTTTATGCACGCCATAGACACACAGAACCGTCGAAGACCGCCCAAGATCCGTCGACCCTGTAAAACAACCCCAAGAGAAGACCGTTACCTTAATCGTCAAGCCAGATTACAGCCATTTTCAACGGTAATGCAATTGAGAGGTATGTGGTGGTCGCATAAGTGTAAGAACTGTTGTTCGCAGGCTGCATAGTTTTCGTTTGCGTGCTCGTAGACCAGTGAAACTCGTAGACACCGCAAGGCACGCCTACAGTGGTCTAGATGAAAGACGGTTCCTGTTGAAGCCTGTGGATGGTCGAATGCGTGTTTGGAGGGAACAGAATACAGCTCTGAAAACCAACAACGTTCATGGAGCTACTGCATATGGTGGCGGTGGCGTAACTGTGTGGGGCTGCTTTTCAAATGACTGGAAGCTTCTGTTACAGGTTATTGACGGTACCCTAAATGGCAAAAATACCGAAATGACATCATTGACAGCCATGTAATGCCTCATTTTGAGGATCATGCACTTGCAGAAAGACCAGTGTTCCAAGATGACAATGCTCGGCATCGAGCCAAAATTGAAAGGGACTTAATTGAAGCAGAGTCATTTGAAACATTTCCATGGCCTTGCATGTCACCGGACATGAACTTGATCGAAGATAAATGGGACTTTATCGGTCGTAAAATCAATCAGCGACAACCGAAATCTCGAAACCTGAATGAATTACGGGTCGCTCTTATCGCCGAATGGCCGAGGTTTCAACAGTAAAGGCTTCGGCGTTGGTCAGGGGAATGAGGAGGCGTGTTGAACATTAAAACCGTAAGCGTGGAGGTTATACCAGATACTAACGATCGTAATGTTAAATGACAGTTTATGTACTCATAATTCATCTGAATAAAAGTTATACTTGTATCATTTTCAAGAGTGTAAAAAGAGATCTCAAAGTGAAATTTAAAATCGTCTTTTATGTTGTTTTTTTTCGCTCTTTTTTGGTTTGGTCAATATGTATCCTTAATGTCAATTCGGATCACTGATTTAATAAAGGTCGTTGATTCATATTTAATAAAGAAATAAAGGTTTACCAGAAAATTAAACGTCAAAACCATTTTTTGTCTCTCCAAAAAAATTAACATTATCATAACCAAGGTGATGCTTAACTTTTGGTGGACTGTACAATGTATATAATAAGTTTATTAAAGCTGTACAAACAAAACAGTATAAATGCCTTGATTACAACGTAATACTTTTACCCCTTGTTTTTTATTCTGTTTGACTGAACAGTGAGATTCAATGGGTCATTTTTCAAATATAATGCTTCATATGTAATGTTTAGATAATATAGGCTGTGATATCCCTTGTCGTATCAAAATTTTATACTTTAATGCATATCACATACTGAAGAAGGCTTTACTAGTATTTGCACTGGCATTAAAGTCTTACACGTTTTAAAGCAAGCACATGGCAAAACAAAAGATGACAAATTAAAGTGTGCTCTTATTTAATACAATATTTATGTTCAGTGTTCTGCTGATGAAATGAACATGTATTCATCTAGTGTTTATATTATCCAATCGAGTCTAATGGATTAATCATGGAACAAACTTTATGAAAGCTTGATGAAAAAAATGTGAATGAACAATTAAGATTTCAGCAAACACACCTTAATACAATGATAAAGGTCAATTATCTTTAAAACAAGATCATAAATCTGCTGCAATTGCACAATATCCCGTGATTACAAAATCTCAAATATCTAACAGATAAGCAAAAAAATGGTCAATGGTATTTAAATAATATTTGATACCAGAAACGGTTCTCTACAACTTTTAAGGAAGTTCAGAACAATAAGTTTAATAATGGTTGATACAAAAAGATTCACTAATGCTTGGCTTTTATCGGGAAAACTACAATTTATATTTCCATGACGACATTTAAAGATATCTAAAATTTTAACACTAATATATGTTTTTTCAACTGTGCACGATTTTTGTCCACCACCGCAACGTGGTGAGGGAATATGGTGATGCCGGACTTCCGCCTGTCAATCCGTCCGGATTTTAAGCACTCTAGCAAATTTATTTCTCATCCGATTTGGATAATATTTAGACGCTTTAAAAGTTTTAACTCAATGATATCTTAAGGGAGTCCTGGGGTAATATTTTTGTGGTGTTATGCCCCTTAATAAATTAGAAAATTGACAAAAAGTCCTTGTTACCACCCTAGCAAATTTATGTAAAGGAACTGAAATGGACATTTGAGCACCAGATAATACAGCAAAGCTTTTTAAACACGCGTGAACATTAAAGTCTGGTGAACGATTGGTATATTTTATTCCTGAATTAAAATGTTTTGTTGGAAAACAAATATTTGTCTAAGAATATTTCATAATTTGTGTTGTTTGTTTGATTGGGGTTTAACGCCACTTTCAACAATATTTCAGTCATATCGCGGCGGTCATTTTTACTGGTGGAGGAAGCCGGAGTACCCGGAGAGAACCACCGATAAGGTAACTGACAAACCTTATCACGTGCGATGCCAGTTAAACGCAACCCGTTTTTGTATGGTACAACCCTAGGCGCGAACTCACGCCTTATAGTAAGATACAGTGATGTGTAGAGATAAGTTTAAATCAACTACCCAGACCATTCGGCCGCCCAGAACCCCTTTGTAATATTTTAGCTTGTAGTAAAATGGGTGAAAATTTTGATATATGTCAAGTTTATACTTCGAAAGATTCATTTACAATCGTTGTGTTTTTCTCTTTGGCCTGGTTTTATTTGTAAATATTATTTATTTTAAACTTAGCAAATGTCGTGCGACATAAGGTGGTAGTCGCGCGACGATGTATGAAGATATGAGGTATGATTCTTTATTAACTAATTAATTAAATAATCTGTCAAAATAGTTATTAAAATAATTAAAAATATAGTTTTTACTGTCTCAATACCTAGTACATACCCGTTGCATCCGTAATCCTCGCTATATCCAGCATAAAAAATATAACGAAGTGATACAACATTTTCATATCAATGCGTCACAAAAATAAAAGCCAGTTTTATAAACTCTGTCGATTTAAATCAGTGAGTTTATGTGTACCTGTGAACCTGATACATGACTGTGTCCCGTCCGATTGAAATCAGTCTTATACAATGCCAGTTTATGTTTATTAAAGCACAAAACGTAATTAAGTTACAACCGGGGCCTGGGTGGCCGAGTGATCTAGGTAGTTGATTTAAACTTACCTGTACAGATCACTGTAACCTATCACCAATACGGCGTTAGTTCGCACCTGGGTTTGTACCATACAAAAACGGGTTGCGTTTAACTCGAATCGCGCGTGATAAGGTTTGTGAGTTACCTGCCCAAGGTCGGTGGTTCTCTCTGGGTACTCTGACTTCCTCCACCAGTAAAACTGACTGCAGCGATATGACTGAAAAATTGTTGAAAGTGGCGTTAAACCCCATTCAAACAAACAAAAAATACTAAAAGGGGTTGTCTTTCTAAAGTATAAGACAAATAAAAAATCTGTTTAAGATTACATGTTGGCCTACCAATAGGGTAGATAGGGTTGCAGACTCATTTTAGTTTAAAAAAAAATTGTAGACCCTGTAGACAACAGGTAAAATTATGCATATGAGGGTTCTTTTCCCCAAGAATAAAATTAACCAATGTAGATAATTTTGGGCTGATAAGTTAGGTTGGGTAACCTGAAACAGACATGTTTTTGTTTTGCATAAAACAAGCAAATTCTCCATTCTTGCAATAAATAATTTTTTTTTCTCCAATTCATTGTGAGAAGTGCTTTTTAAGCTAAGATCTTGTTAGCCTTTTCCCCAAAACCAGAAAGCAGCCTAAATAAAAAACCAGAGTTCATAATATGGGATTTTGTTCCAATACTGAATTAAATGTCATTGAATTTTACTACAAGTCTACACATTAAAATACCTGGATATAATGATATATGGATACCGTTAAAGTTTTAGTATTCAGATTCAAATTTTTGGCTGAAAAAAGTTGTCATACTATTTTTATGTATATTATAGTGCTTACCATGTTAAAAAAAATGACAATTCATTTGTAAAATTATGTTCGCAAAGACAGCAAAAGTTGAAACATAACAAATATTTCTACTTTAACAGTATAATTTTTGTGCATCTTTTGATTAAACAGCTTGCAGAAATTGATTTTTTTCCAGTTACTTTTGGCTAATTGTAAGTTTGATCCTTTTAAATCTGGTAACGATACATAATTTGTTCAGGGAAGTAAAAAATACTGTCGCATTGGTAAAGTTGGAAGTAAAAAATAACTTTCTTTGCCATACTAATTGGCTTCCTGTCTTGTAGGTGATTATTTTTGTGAAGTCTGTACAGCGCTGCATGGCCCTGGCCCAGCTGTTGGTTGAACAAAACTTTCCAGCCATCGCTATACACAGAGCAATGACACAAGAAGAGAGGTCAGTATATGCAGATTGAGTTATCAAAGATCTGGTTAAGTTACAAAGTGGTGACAAAACATAGTCAAAGCAAATTTTGAAACATTTGTTTGAAGCTAACTCCAAGTTTTCTATCTGTTTTCCTAAACATGATATAGGAGTATTGTATTCTTGATCTGTTTTTGTTATACGACCGCAAAAATTTGCGGTCGTATTATGGTATGATGCTGTCGTCGTCGGCGTCTGTAGACAGGTTGGTTTC
>JAULBM010320797.1:0-13550 GCA_032357055.1 Geukensia granosissima | reverse complement strand
CAATAATAAAATCTCGCATTACTGATTTCTTCCGTAGTATTCCACAACAATTTTTAAGAATTCGCAAAAATATAACTGGCATTATTGCCTAAAATTAACAAATCGCAATAATAAATGCACGCAATTATTTCCGAATTTACAGTACAATTGGTAATTTTGTATAAGTGTCAATTTTCAGCTTTTGGCTTTGTGGCATAAAATTGCTGTCATTTTAAAGTATGTTTCCCCATTTTTAAAATATTTTACTATAAATGGTTATTAATGTCCTTAAGTTTCCTAGTAAAATATAATATTCATACACATATGCACTACATACGTGTAGCACAGAGGGAAATGTACGAGAAGTGTACACATAATGCAACCAACGCTTTTTTTTGGGGGAGGTGGCCATTTACAGCTCTTGTTCTGATTGGTTAATAAATTACTCAAACCGGTGACTCCTCTGATATTTTTACTGCAATTTCAGTTCTTTTTGCTTTATGACATCAGATTTTTCTGGAAAAAAATTATCAGTTGAGGCAGGTTTGAACCTGTCCCTAGTTTATGATCTCCTCCTCTAGATCAGGCATATTCTTACCATGACAACTTCTTTGGGAATATGAATAGCATGAAAAGACAAACCAAAGGGTAAGCCCTACCCCTCATTTTGAATTTCATAGTAATCTCAAAAACACTTTCAGCCCCACCCCCTAATGTGAACAGCTAATAGCCTGAAAGAAAGACTCTGAGGCTGCTTATAAGACATTAACACAAAAAACAAGGGCAAAGCAGCATCAAGGAATTTGAAGATACCAAAGGGGCAGAAATCATTTTATGTCTGAAAATCACAGTACATGTACATCTGACAGCACAGTTACATGATGGCTGACAAATCCTAATAACATAAACTTCAACTCCCCAGCCATGGGAAATGATCATAAAGTAATTGCTAGAACAAAAAAATATCGAAAAAAAAAGATAACCATGTACAAAATATGATAAAACTTTTTTGAGATAATCTACATAAGAAATGATATGGTCCCAAAAGTATTTGAATGCAACCACTGAATCACCAGATGCCACAATCAGTAACACTTCTGAAAACTCAAACTTCTTTGTTTTCATTTTAATGAAAAGTAAAATTGAGGAAAAAATGGCAAATGGCAAGTAAATTTTACTTACACTTTAAAATCTGCATCTTTGAGTAACAAATGGTGTAACTGTTGGTTTGTCAATCAAAATATTATGTTCACTTGAAAGTTTAAGATTAATATACAGTTATAGACAGGATCCTCAGACAAAAGCTGTTTTGTTAGACACGATGATTGAACTGTTGCCCTACTCTGTAAGCTTAGGGCAACAATTCAGTCAGAGTGTCAAACAAACAGCTGTTGTCTTAGGATCCAGTCTATAAATATTTTGTTAAACCATTGTCAAACAGGACTGATCACATTACTTGATCAGCCAGTAGAAATTAAGCCAAGCCCATGCAATTAACAGACAAAACTGTTGACTGGGGTGACAGTTCTAGAACTGTTGCCTGCTGATATAGATTATTATTACTGTTGCAAAACAGTTAAAATATTTTTGTTTTGTTGAAGTAACTTTTCTTATGAAGATTTCATAAAGGTATAACAAAACAAATATATTGGTTTTTGATAACTTTAAAAATTCAATAAATTATGTCTGATGAACAGAACTATATTTTCATTCTTCAAGTATTTTATTAACTTGTATTGTAGCATATTGTACACCATGCCTCACGAAGACATCTACAGAGTCGAGCTGGGTTGCCTATCAACACTGTAGTAATGTTTGTACCACAACAGGAAGCTTGGGTCGTTGAAAGATTTGGGCGATATCAGAGAATATTGGAACCAGTAAGTCTGTTACTAGCAAACCATTATTACTGGAGTATTAATTTTATAAACATGTATATTTCTGTGTATGAGGCATAAAATAGGAACAAATTTTTCTTCAGTTGATCTCAACATTTAATTGTAAGCTTTATGAAGAAAAGGTTCTAATTCATTTTTAATAGAAATTGTACATTTATGAAACATTATAGTACTAAAAGCTGTAAGCTATTTTGAAGGAATTTATTGATGTATATACTCAGCAAACTCACTCACAAATTGAAAAAAGTCTGAAAGACTTTCTGGAAAGTTTTGTGAGTGAAAGGCTAAGTTAACACATCAATGAATCCTGTAATAATAGATTTATTATAAGTAAGTATTATTACAGAATTAACTGATTTTATTATTCAAATAATTGAAAATGATGCTACAACTTAATTTCAAGAGAGAAACTATTTCGAAGACATACTGTTTTAGTCTCGTGACCTCATCAACATTGGTTTATCGATGTGTAAACTTTTCTGTTGTCGTGGTACTACCCAACAGAAATGGAGCAGTTTTACAATATTGGAATTATTCAGGTTTGGTTAAAGGATAAATGTCAATCTTCCTTGCATGTTTCTATTTGTCAAGACTTCCTTTTGAACACTTTAACTTTCCCCTTCTTCAAAGAAATGATTTTTAACATGTTTATTATCACAATATATGTTAAATTTTACTAGACATATTTACAAAATTAGCAATATGCATATGATAAACAAAAAAAGCAGAATCCATAAACAGGAATAAAAATATTTCTGTGAAAATTAGAATTCCTAAAGACTAATAGTATTACTCAGTTATCTGTTTGTGAAAATATTTGTATCTAACACCAGTAAGAAACTCATTCATATACAGATTTACATCAGACTGATAATACTGCAACAACACTTGCTCACCTCGAGTAAATTTATTTGTAGGGTTTGAATTTTCTTATACCATTTATTGATCGAGTGCACTATGTTCAAAGTTTGAAAGAGCTTGCTATAGATGTTCCAAAACAGGCTGCCATCACACAAGGTAAGAGAATGTTATAAAACATGGTTAACACAATGTATTGGATGTCTTCAGGGGTATTTCAGTGTCAAGAAAAAGGCATTAAAATGAATTTAATAAAAAAAGATGATTTATTACATTCCTGTTAGAACATAACAAAATTTTAAAACCACCAAAAATGAAAGGACAATTAAAAAAAAACTGTGAATTGCTTTACTGAAACAATCATCTATGTTTTTTTTTAGATAATGTGACATTACAGTTAGATGGTGTATTGTATCTACGTGTAATTGATCCCAAAAAGGTACATTACTTATATAACTTTGGAATATTTACATAAGAAAAAAAACCTTATTACAGGTTATTTAAGGACTTGCGTGTTTGATTTATATGAAAAATAAAAAAGTGCAACTTCCCATATTGGAAATAATATATTTTCATATAAAATTGTGTCTATGATTGAGTTAAAGTCCTTATTAGTTATATTGTAAGCTTTTTGTTGAATCTAAAGATCTGCAAAGTGTTTACAGCATCAAGTTTTTAAAGACACTGACAATTGATGGATGGAAGTATCCCGGTAAGAATTTCATTGTGTAAAAGCCTTAAACTTGGACATGTGAATGTTTCTGTGACATTGCATCATGGAAACATTGACATTCACTGTCAGAGTGTTTTGTGTATTTTATCCCAGGGAATGAGGGAAAGAAAATTAAAAAAAAACACTGACAGATAAAGACATAATATCAAAGCCCCCACTCTCAGATATGATTTCTGAGAATAAAAATCTTACCCTTGAGTGTCTGAGATATGGCGTCTTGCACTTTTGGTGGCATTAAACTTCATATTTTTTTGTCCTTGACAGTAGTATTTGTAAATATTTTGTTTATCCTTCCAAGCAAGTTATGGTGTTTATTCTTGAGATTTTTTCTGTATTACAAAAGGGGTGGAAGACAAGCTACAATCATTTCTAAGTGCCAAATTAGTTTTCTGTAACAGGTACCATAATGTTATAATGATGTTATTTTAATTCTTTCAGTGGAATTTATATTGGCTTATTATAATATAAAATGGCAAATTAATGTTCATTGTGGCATTTTAATTATGTATACAGGCCAATTTTTCAAAAGCGCAAACTTTCACAAGCGCTCATTTTCTGTGACATTGCATAATAGTAACAATGGCATTCATTGAGAATGGTGTGTTTTTACAATACAAAAGACAAAGAATCAAACAAAAACAAAAGTACAAGACAGAAAACCTTCGACAACCTCGGTTGTTTTTGATTTTCTTGTCTTGCACTTTTGGTGGTGTTAGATTCTATTTGACTGTAATATTTGTATTAATGTTGTTTATCCTTTCAAGCTAGTTATGATGTAGAAGATCCTTGTCTGTAATACATGTATTTATTTTGTTTTAGGCTAGTTATGATGTAGAAGATCCTTGTCTGTAATATTTATTTTGTTTCAGGCTAGTTATGGTGTAGAAGATGCTGAATTTGCCATCACTCAGTTGGCACAGACATCAATGAGATCAGAAATAGGAAAAATTTCTTTGGACACAGTTTTCCAAGAAAGGGAGACACTTAATGTTAATATTGTAGGCAAGTCAACAATTCGTGATTTAGGACAATAACTAATGACTGTCATTTACATATTGAACTTTTGTAACAAGTAAATGTTAATGTATTCTTTATCATAGAAGTAAAACAATTTTATAGAAAAAGGGGGGGATATGGTGTAAATATTCATGACACAAAAATCTCATATGTACAAGTAAATTTAGTAGACCTAAATGCAAATAAAGTATTAATTCAAGCAACATTCATTACAGGTAATTTGTGACATAGGTTCATCCCTGCCATTAGTCCATAAATCTTTTTTTTTTTTACTGTAAATTAAAATTGTTACTGTGCTGATAGCTTGCAGCGTAAGAGTGGGGTAACACAATAAGTTCAATAGTATTGATATACCTATACTTTTTTCAGAAACCTTGAACAAAGCAGCAGATGACTGGGGCCTGATATGTTTACGATATGAAATCAGTAAGTTAACTTATAGATAGATATAACAGAATACATTCTCCTCATAATTTAGGGTGTTTAAGGAAAAATAAGAAATTGTCAACCAAATTCATTCACTTATTCATGGTGTCTTTAAGTCAATGATGGCACATACCACCTGGTATGGCATTTACCGATGTACACTGTCCTTAAACAGTAGTCATGAAAAGATTTTCTTCACATCATCTGTGAAATTGACCAATACTTTATTTGCTCTGAAATGACAAAGCTAAAGAAATATTATAAGTTCATATTATAATATTTCACAATTTATTACATTTTTATTACACTCCAGCAAACAAAGTTTTGGGGTCTATAGAAACCACCTGTCTGTCTGTCTGTCTGTACTTATACATTGTAAACACATTTTCTACTAAACTGTTCGATGAAACTTTATTTGGATATAAAACAAAATGTGTAGATATGCATATAAGAAGGAAATTCATCTTGGCTCTTTCCAAGGCTATATAATTCAATCTGAAAAAACTAAAATGGGGAGAGTAGTATGCTTTATGAGTTTTTCTCACAGTAAGTCATGTTTGATTTTTTATTTGAACTTAGTGACATAGTATTATAAAAATAAAGGATATGGATTAAGTCCTGAAAAGACAGCATCCCATTCCTTATTTAAATTTTAACAATTTACCTGATACAAAGGGCTTTTCTGGATTAACCTTCATCGGGTATGCTAGGGGACAAAATATTGGAAGTCCAAATCAAAACAATCTTAAATTTCATGAAGACAGTGAAAAAAGTAATGCACACACTAGAAAATTAACAAATTGAGTACAGGCCCTGTTTGTGATGGCGTATAAAATTATGTTAGTCTGACATTGGTACATTATTACACAAAATATTTTTTTTTGATAAACATGTCTTCAGAAAATATAGTTATTTATAGAAATTTTATGCTACAGTTAAAACTATTGAATTATAATTGTTCCGATTCTTACATTTTCACATTTCATTATATGTGTACTGTCATTAGACTAGTTTGTATATCGAAAAGCAAACACAACTTTTAAACAGATATAGTAACTGTTTATAGATCTTTGTCTTTCAATCACTGATATTGAAAGTAAAAAAGTGTTTACAGTATGTACACAATTATTAACAAAATCTGGACACATGAAAAATTCAAATATTAAATAACATAAGAGTTCAGAGTTACATTTTAAAAATTTCTGTGGGTGACTTCCTAGCATGTGTTTGGCATTTTAGAAGAATTGGAAGAACTATGATTATTTAAATAGTTTCATATAAATTTAATTTGCCTTGAAATATTAAACAGGAGACATAAGACTACCAGACAGAATTCAAGAGGCCATGCAAATGCAGGTTGAAGCTGAAAGGAAAAAAAGAGCTTTCATTTTGGAATCTGAAGGTAAAAAATATTGTTTAATAGACCAATTGCTAAAGAACAAAATAATAGTTCTTTCCTTGTATGGATGTAATTTTACAGTCATCAAGTTGTGTAGCAATAAGTTTAAATGCATGTTTTTCATCAAATTGAAAAACCCATATGAAAAATGATCAGATTCTATAATATGACTTTGGCCTAATAAGTTATCAGTTAAAGTCCCATCCATATCTGTACTAGCTTTTGTCATTAACAGAACTGGAACAATATTTTTGGATGCCATATAAAATCAGATTTGAAATTATTTGTCTCACTTACACTTTTCACCCATTAATAAGTGCAAAGATAACAATAATCAAGGTTAGATCTAAAAATTGATCTTGACCTAAAATCAGTTTTCAACAGTTTTTGTCCTAAGATGAATAAATTTGTATTTCTTGGACCTTTACTTTTTGTACTTTATTCTCAGGAATTGTCGGGAAATAGATTAATAAATGATTTCATGAGAAACTAAATTATTTAATACTCTACAAATAAATAGCATTTTTAATATTGTAATTCTTGTTAGTCATTGAAAGGCCTATATGAGAGCTTGAAAAACACTATCATGACAGCCCTTGCCTCGACATTAGAGGTAATACATACCTTACAGCAATCTTATGACAGCCCCGACCAACTAGGTGGTGTGTTATAGTCAAATTGTTTGCCTCAAGTGTGAAATCATGGGTTCAATCACTGGCCTGGTCAAACTAACCTGCTAAGTATGAATATGTGCTGCAGAGCCTGCCAGCCACTTTTACTAGTTCTTGAAAGTGTATAATGAAATCATTGTGAAATTTTGTTTGTGAAAAGTTATATAAACAACAATAATTTGATGTGGAACAGCTGCTGTGACCTTGGGGTCAAAGGTCATTGACTCTAAATTTCTAATATTTCTACATGAAGGTGTTATGATACCATAATTAAACTTGATTTCACAGAATACATTAGAAAGCAATTGAATGTTGGTGCAAAATTGATGCTTTCACCTTTTGGTCATTGGTCATTTGGGGGGACAGTGATCAATATTACATATACTTGATATTAGCTGAATATCTGGATATGCAATCTCCCAAACAGAGAGTGTAGTACTTCCTTCGTCAGACATATACATCTCTGCCATTGATGTTCCAGCATTGATTGTCTGGATTGTGAAGTCAAAATAGTTTTGATGTCAAGAAATTATTGCATCACAAGCAGGTAAGACCGTCATGAGAGGAAGCTCACAAAATGGCATATGGCAGAGTCGACTACTGGAGGTTTTACTGGAAGCTAGGAGACTCTGTTTCAGAGATTGCTGGATATGTTAATCGAAAGTCAGTATTGTTGGTGCCTCAAATTACAGTTGTGTATCTTCATTGTAGGAATGAGAGCAGCAGAAATCAATGTAGCAGAAGGTAAAAAGAAAGCAAAAATATTAAATTCTGAAGCTTTTAAAGCAGAGCAGATAAACAATGCTGAGGGTAGGTATCTATTTATTTATTTTCTATATCACATTCATGCATTGGTAGTAAAGAGGTTGTACATATATTGATCCATGCAACAGTTGTTTATTGAACTGATATTTAAACAAAACTTGATCACATAATAAACTATAAATTATTAGTACATGCATTGATGTATCAACTATTTATTGAGTGGATACTTTAAAAAACACACATGCAAATAGGATGAACTCAAACTTCCACACCTAGGAAAAGGTTTGCTACTCTCTTAATTCACCCTTGCATTCAGCGATTCATACCTCTGTGATATGACAAAAAAGGTTGAATTGCGATGTCAAAGAATTTAAAATCTCTCATGACTGCAGACGTCAAAAGTAAAAATCAGTTGTTTGAAACCAAATAATTGAAAGTAACAATTAAGAATAGTAAAATGAAAAATAGCAATTTCTTAAATAATATGAGATAAATAATTTGCTAATTTGTTGCGGACCACTGCTAATTGCAAGATCTTGCTATTGTGAACACGGCTGGTTGCAGAGATGTATTTATGTATAAGTATTCATACATCGAAGTGTCTCTGCGATGGAGATTGCGGATAAACTGCAACTTCCTAAAGCATGTTTACAGTGTTGATGCACAATATAGAAAACGGAGATGTTGTAAGATTGTCAATGAGGCAACCAACCAAAACATATTAATTACAGACGTCTACAGATTATCCAAAGCCTTCAACAATGTATCAACAATTTGTTTATTAAAACACAAATGTATACACAATAAGGAATGTAAAATCCACATATATATCATTACAAAAACATTTTAAGATTACTGATTGTGGAAAGAAAACTGAAAAGCCAGACAAGAGTGGAAAAGTCAACAGACACAGCAATCTCAAGAACACAAACATAACAGAACATGACACATAGTGTTCAAATAAAACTAAAAACAAAGATACAACTATGAACAATGTGAACTCCACCAGAAAACAGGCTGAAGTCATGTCGTTCAGAAGGATAAACAGTTCCTGCCTCTTTAAAGACACACCCCAGATCTAAAATTTTTATTATGTTTTAACCAAAAACTTGTGCTCCCCAGAACTGGAAAGTATCATGTGTAAACAAGGATGTGGAAATCAGCTGAAAGTCTGTTCTTGAGATGTAAACTGTTTATATTAAAACTTTATTGTTACAGGTGAAGCAGAAGCTATTCTAGCTAAAGCCAGAGCCAAAGCTAGTGCCATCAATATTGTAGCACAGGCTATTGGCAGTGAGGTCAGTTCTTTTATGTTAATCATGTGAACTTCCAGCTTATTTGTACAATTTTTTGTTCCCTGTGTGTTGTACAATTGGCTTCTTATGAATCATGATGGTGATTTAACTGATGATTCACAGATTTCTTGTAGTTGAGTCCATCACAATTCCTTTATGTATAGTTATATAGCCTTTGATCAATAATTTAGGAGTTTATCCTGTTAGACAGTCTAATTCCTGATGAATATTTGTATGTTCTAACAAATGCACAAATTTCCATTTTCTGTTAGCTTGAATTGTGGACCATTAAAAGTCTGTCGCATGAATACTCCTTTGGAGATTTGTGTTTTTAGAAATAATTCCAAAGATAAATTTTAAAAGTGTCAAAAATGTTTCATTTAATAGAATGGTGTAAATGCAGTATCATATAATATAGCAGAGCAGTATGTGTCAGCATTCAGTAATCTAGCACAAGAAGGAAACACTGTCTTGTTACCAGCTAACACAGGTGATGTCAGCAGTATGGTGTCACAGGTATGTTGATATAGTCTTGTTACCAGCTAATACAGGTGATGTCAGCAGTATGGTGTCACAGGTATGTTGATATAGTCTTGTTACCAGCTAACACAGGTGATGTCAGCAGTATGGTGTCACAGGTATGTTGATATAGTCTTGTTACCAGCTGATACAGGTGATGTCAGCAGTATGGTGTCACAGGTATGTTGATATAGCTTTAAAGTTTTACCAAACTAAAAAACCTTATTTAAAAAAAGAATATGTAAAATATGCCAGAAAGATATTTCTTTCCTTAAATTGATATGATAATATTCTTAATATTAAGACAAGACAAGATTTGTTGAAAGTCATTAACAACCTGAGGATATAGCATTATGAGGAATAAAAACATTGTAAACAAGAAAAAAGTATGAAACTATTATTAAATTGAGGTTAGGAAAAAAATTCAAAGGCTGGGTCAATTCTCAAAAAGAATCAAAAGAAGACCATAGTATCAAGAACAGACAAGTCACACATCCTTTGATGTAGTTAACCTTGGGTAAAAACCCATGCTATAATTAAACATGTGTAATTATCCCATGCTGTATTGGTGTAAACATCAATTCCTATAATTAAACTTGGTTGAACATCCCATGCTCTTGTGGTGTAAACATCTTTTGTGGTAAACATTTATTACTCTAGTTAAACTTGTGTAAGCATTGCATGCTTTATTGGTGTAAACATCATTTGAAGTATAAATCCTTTGCTCAAGTTAAACTAGACATTGTTTGCTCTTAATAAATTGGTGAAGACATTGTTTTCACGAGTGAAACTGGTTTAATCTTTAAAAACATCCCCTGCTTTTTATAAATTGATGTCATTATCCTGTGCTCTAATTTAATTGGTAAGCCCTGTTCTAGCTTAAATTGATGCAAACATCCTTTGCACTAGCTGAACTCATGTATATATAATTTTTTGGGCCTTTTACAGCTTGCCTTAGTTGTGGACATTTGTCCATTATTGAAGACCTTAGCACATAGTAGAAGTTTAAGATTTACACATTTTGGATAGCTGTCTCTTAGATAATCATACCACATCTCCTTCTGAACTTGTGTAAGAATGCTTAGACTGAAAGTTTGATTTTGTTATACTGGATTTTTCCCACCTTTGGTTGATGGAGAAGATAAATCAAATAAAACAATACCATTCTTTGTGAAATGCTCGTAATCCTCACAAATAAATAAAATTTGTATACATAAAATAATAATGCTCTTACCTAAATATTATCAAAAATGTAAATGTAACAGAACATTTAACAGACAAACCTATGACCACGATTTCTTACTTGGAACAGACACATGGTGTGGTTAAACTAGTTAAGTGGAATCACAACCCTCTCACAACAACAAGTGGTCAAACTCCCTCAAAGGAAAAATCAAAGAGAGCAAAAGCAGTTTAAGACAAACTATAAAAGTAAAACTGAAATTCACCCAGTCTGGCTGGAAAGTACCTGAATTACAATAAATATAGTAATCAAACATACAAGAAAAAGAAGTTGCCTCTAATGAATACTTGGAGTTACTAAAAGCAAGCTTAGGGTGAGATTCCTGAAGATAAGACATTAAGCCTCTTAACAGCAGATGTCATCAAACACAGTGGTTATTTCTCAAGTGCATTTCTGAAAGGCATATTTTTTTAAATGGCACAGCCTTGACTTTCAGTATTTGAAAAATGTCAGAATTGTTCGGATGTAATCAGTTTCACAAAATAAACATTCATGGTTTTTTCCCCTAAACTCTTAACTTATACTGCAGTTTTATAATTAGAGTTGAACAATGATTTTAGGTTCTCAATTGAAAGATATGCTGGTATTGGAAAATTACAAAATTACAAATTTCAGTAGCCTAGAAACAACAGATTCTTGTGTCCAAAAACATCCCAGGGCCTTTGAAAAATAAAAAAACGAGTGTCAAAACAAAAACACAACTTGTGTGGATGGGCTGCTTAAGTTGATGATGGTCAGCATAACATTTTACACATGAAGGAATTCATTAAATGTATAGAAAAGCCCCCAATAGATGTCTAAAATTTCAAGTGTCTATCAGACCATGGACTTCCTCTAAAAAGTACCCTTCAACACATTATAACAATCCATAATTACATTAAAAGTGTTACCTCTTCAACATAAAATTTATAAATTAAGTAACCATAGAGAATGCCATGTAGCAAGTCAACATTGAGTAATAATATGCATTAAATCTATCTTGGTGAATATTCTCCACTGATACATATCTGTTTATCTTAAGTATCCATTATTTCATTTCAGGCTATGGCAATATACACAAACTTATCAAAAGAAGACAAATCAAAGAAAAAAATAAAATCTATAGAGGACATCACCCCAAAGGACATAACCCCACAGCATACAGACATTCCTGAGACAGAGCAGTGAACTTACTCATATCTAGTCGTTAAAATAAATTGTTTTAAAATAAATGATTATAATTTTAATTCCAAGGAAGTATACACTCAGTATTGAAGAGCTCATCATGTTACAATTTTATTGCTCTATAAACCAATAAAAGAAAAAAACTTCAAGTAAGTCTCAAGCAATTAATTTTGTTTACAAAATTAAGGAAATGCTGAAAACTGCCTTTTGAATTTACACTTTAGTAATTTAAAAATAGTTGGACATATGATTATGAAAGACCATGTTCACCAAATTTTATTATACCATCTGCAAACGAAGTTCAGAGGGTATAGAAGAATCACTCTGTCTGTCCTTCTGTCTGTGCAAACTCGTGTCTGGATTAGTTTTCAAAAAAATTCTTAAGTCTAAGATTGGTTTAAAGTGTAGAATCTTCAAAGGAAATCTCATTGTGACGTCTTAATTTACGATAGAAATTACACTTAAATTACACATCATTTTGTGAAATTGACTGCTGGTGTGTAACTTTTTTGTTCTTCAGCATTGGCATACCATATTTGGCACATGGGTGTATCACCATAAGACCATGTGTCGCCTACATTCAAAGTCCCTAGTATGACCTTGACCTTTGACCTTAAGGTCAAATTTATAGTGTTTTTGACATGGCTTCATGTCATGCCTGTAACTTGTCTTTTGACACAGGCATACCATATATGGCACATAGGTGTTTCACCATGAGATGATGTGTTGCTTACATTCATGATCCCAGTTTGACCTTGACCATTGACCTTAAGGTCAAATTTATAGTGTTTTTAACATGCCTTCATGTCTTGGGCACAGATATTTGTGATTTGACATGAGCATATCATATTAGGGACATGGTTGTGTATAATGAGACGATGTCTTTCATATATTCATAAACTTTTTATGTCTTTGACCTTTGAATCCAATGTCAAGTGTTTTACCATGAATTTGTGTCTGGGCCATATCTTCTTTGCTCTTTGAGATAGGCAAACCATATTTTGCACATGAGTGTTTCACCATGAGTTAATTTGTCACATACTTTTTGACCTCTATATGACCTTGACCTTTGACCTCAAGGTCAAACTTATCTTTTTACAAAGGATTCATGTTTGGGGGCATATTTTCTTTATCCTTCGACAAAAGCAAACCAGAGTGTCACAAAGGTGTATCATCATTAGACAATTTGCTGTGTACATTCTTAATCTCTATATGACCTTGACTTTTGATATCAAGGTATGCTAAACAATGCACCGATTATTCGCTCACGGAACTACTTTTAATATTTAAAAACAAGGGTAGACATCAGTTAATGTGCAAATTGGGAATTATATCGACTGTTAAATTATATGATATTTTCAAAGAGAGCCAAATTATTTCATATTACAGTCCACTCTAGGAGGGTGCACATATAATTACAGCTTTTTGTTACAATACACTGTTGCCTCTTATAGATAAACCGGACGATCATAAAAGACATTTTTTAAGTATTAAGTACATCAACCAAGGTATTGATTTGGTTAACTTATCTAGTATATTTAATGACACAACCGTTCAAAATCTTATTCCTCCATACTTTGATA
>JAULBM010320786.1:0-13550 GCA_032357055.1 Geukensia granosissima | reverse complement strand
AAATTCATAGATGTATGACCATTTATAAACGGGAGTGAATGTTTTCAAATTTGGCGGAAAAATTTTTCCTATACCCCAGTAGAAATACAATAAGGGCTTTCCGTTGGAAGGAAAGCCCTTAATTATTAAGGTAAGGGTAATGCATGTATTTTTATACCGGAAACTTATCATAAACTTACTCTCTAAGGGTTTAATTTCTCTTTCCTATTGATGTCGATCGCACAATTGTGACTAAACTATCACAACTTGCAATGCGTTTTCTATCACACTGAAGCCTGTGCGAATCGACATTTTATGTCTGTAAGACAATTTTGTATCTTCCTCTCTTGTAATAGTATTGGGTGTATGTTGCACCAGAAGAAAATTGATGATCCAACAGAAGGGCTACCCCTATCTGCCACCTTGGATTGCGCTGGATCAGCTCTGTGGGGCGGTGCTAAGAAAATGAATAGAAGATGGATGTGTCAATATCAATAAAATTATAGATGCATGAATTAACAATAAGAAAATAAACGTTTCAAAATTTCAAAGAAACCACTACATGAATATTTATCTACAAACATTTGTACCAACTTACATCAGGTGGTTAGACGACAACCGTCTACACCATTAACCATCTCAGCGGAAAAAAACAGAAATCAATGCATAGGGAAGATTGTATCTTGTCAAGGCCTGTTTTATTTCAAACGGTAGGTATAAAAACTTTCAGACATATTTAGGTTGAGAACATGTTAACAAACAATAACTTCAGCACTTAATTTGGCGAATTTACCCAATTTTGACTTTACAATTCGGGACTGCTTGGTATGGGTCTGAGATTAAGCCTGACTATAGCAGCTGATAGCCTACCGACCACTTTATACGGGCTCTAACAAACATGCCGAGAGCAAGGCATTTCTCCCAAAACAATGTTTACATGTCTGTTTCATACAGTGGTTGAGATTTTGTACGTCACGCCCAACAGATAGAACGTTCTTCAAGGGGTTGTTTACATCTCTTCGGAGAAACTGAGCCCGTTTACTATCGGAATGGTCGAGTATGCATGCTTTTTGCTAAACCAATAGAAGCCCTTTAACTAGGTTGATTATTGAATGTTGGTTGCTTAACGTCCAGTAGCAAATAAATTTATGAATATTGGGGACGAGAACAATGTAAACAACGAAAATGTTATTAGGGTTGGACACAACAGGGCAACAGCTTTTAATGTTACAGAAAAATGGAAGTTATGGTAAGGACGGAAACTTTTGCAGCTTCATTAGGTGATTTCTTTTTCGCAATCTACAAAAGCGAGCGTGCATGCATGAAGGAAGGCATTCTCCACACATGTCATCCATTATTGCACACGACTATGCCTTCCGTATTACGACCTGGCATCCCGTAACGCGAGGGCTCTTTCTATCTACCATCTTGGGATTGCGCTTCGTCTGCTCTGTAGGTTACATTTTATAGAGAATCGCTAGGGTACACGTAGAAACATCATGGCCGTATTGCTTTACCAATTTTGTCCTGCGGAGAGTTTAAACAAAAGCAAGCAAGAAACAGAAAGGTCAACCATATAATATATATGAAAGATTTAGATGCAACATAGTGTTCAAGTCCGGTTTAGATCAATTCTCTTGTGGAAGTATTTTAACTTAGAAAGAAGGAGACACTCTGATTGCTTAAAGTTATCTAACACGGTTCATGGCAGGTTACAAGTAAAAGTTACCCAGAAAACTTATCAAAGAACGGTCTTTACCAAAGATACATAGACTCAGGTCTGCTAAAAGTACTAGATTTCAGGTCTGCTTTCAATACAACCATCCTAGCTGAAGAAAACCTGTTTTCCAGTTGGATCTTATAGGATCTTTTTACCAAGTTTAATGTAACAGTGTGAAAGTACTGTTTTTCGCCATCCAACAACATACCCTGATAACTTATCATATATGTAAACATCCAAAATCTGATATGGTTTAATTTATAGATGTATCAAAATATAATATGTAAGCAGTCTCCGAAATCAGGAATGTTTAAACTTTTGAACCTGCACTAATTGCATATTACATAATTTCAATTTAAATTTTGCTCTATCAACGAGATTGCTATTTATATTTTATGAATATTTTAATCATAATTGATTACATTTATTATTCTCTACCAGTTCTCCCAGGATTAATTCGGGGACAATTGATTTGTTATGTATACAAGGAATAGTCTGGCCATTAAACATAAAAAATAAAAAAGAAGGGCCTTGACAATAATAATCGACAGGTTCGGAAATTGCTTTACTTCCCATTAGTTATGTCAATGAGTACTCGAAAACTCGAGTATTACTCGAAATGACACAGTATCAAATACTGATTTTGTAATCGAATGGTCGAAATTTCTTTTCTTTTGATCTCTTAGACTAGATAATAGGTTTATAATTTATTTTTTTTTTATAAAAAGCATCCTTATTCTTGCCTGAATTAGTTACCTCGGGCACTTTTAAAAGAAACATTAAAACTCACTACCGTTATTTAGAATAATTAACTGAAATGGTAATGTTTTATATTTGTTTTACTGCTTCTTATGTCATTTCATGAATACAAGCCAGTTAATAAGTCCTAGCTTTTGCCTCTCTTTGTCGAAAGGCTGGACACATTACTTTTCTTTCATACTATTACCGTATTGGTAACGAGTAATCGAATGTAAATAGTGGATAATTTTGACATCCTATAGTTCCCATACATAAAAAAATGTAGATTTCGAAAGAAGAATTATCCGGACCGCTACAGAATACTTTAAGTTCCGTCCCTTTAAGCCTACACTACAATTATCCTGCAGCAGGAAAAGCGGTTGCTCTTTTATATTCGATCCCAACCACTTTTTTGAAATTTTAATAATTAAAAGCTTTGTTTTGCTTTAAGTCGTAAAGAAAGCGACAATGAAGCAAAACATCAATGAAATAGTTTTTCCTTATTAAACCAAACTACCCATATATGTATTAAACAATGAACTTTTCAGTATAAAGAATTCGAAAATACCAAAGCGGCAGACAGAAATCGTTTAATTAGATGACAGACAAGACCATGGCCAACAACAAAGAGACGAAAGACATACATAATACGCACAACACTGCTCTGAAGACAAAAATTAGATTAACATGAACCCTACAAAAACTAGGGTACGTGCAGGTAGCAATTCCTGCCTTATTGTGGCACCTGTAGTGCGACTAAGTAGACAAAGTCGGTGTATAGTCGAAATCTATGTAAGCCACAACCGGCGGGGAACGTGTTTGTTGTCATGACAGTAGGAAGATATCCATTGTCATTTGTAAAATAGATCTTCTTACCGGTCTGATTTCAACTAAATCAAGATAATGACCTTGAAAAACCCTTTCGGTATCTTTCTTGTCACCAGCAAACTTCTATCAATAAAATCCTGAAAGGAAGCACATGAACTGAGGTAGCGTATTAACTGAGAAATATACACTCCAATGCAGGTCCAGATGAAATGTTGCTAGATATGAACGTAAGGTTTAAAATAGGAAAATCAAAGTCATCTCTCTTGTCGTTTAGTTCTGTTCTTCGTCGAGGTATGAAGCAGACCTTCCTGTTGTCTGTTGTATCCTTAATTTAAATTTCAGTTGGATAGGTGCAGTCAACATGGTCACCAAATTAAGAATTATTCAGTGAAAGAACATCATCTATACAGAGGAACGTGAAACCAACTTTTTTTTTCTTTTCTCTGCAGAAGCCTCTGTATGAATTGACGTTCGAATGAAGGAATAAATCAGCAAGAAAGGATGATCAATGGGTCAACATCTTAATTGCGACAGTGCGTAGAAACACACTAATTCTGCAACACAGGACAAAATTGTTCCCTTCATTTCACAGACATAGACCAATTCACAATTATTACACTCTACTCTGTTAACAGGATCTCTTGATTTAGATTCTGGTTTTGTTATGGTTAGTAAAATTATAGGTAAATTGGTCAACTGTGATCATAATACTACACGTTTTGCATTTACTGGCATTACATTTTGAAATTATGCAGTATAGTATATTTGCTGGTATCAATTTGTTTATGTTCGGATTACCCAAAGCGTAAGTAAAAATTTATCTACAGTATGTAAATGGGAGCAGAGGAGATTTTCGAAATGACTCTTTCTATAGTCTTATGTGTACAACCGTCAAACTGCAGAAAATAAGTATTTATGGTATTTCAGTAAGGACAGTGATATTGTACACATTGCCCTTGTTTTTTGAAAGTAAGATTGCATTCATTTATAAACACAATTTATTTCTCAAACCGGCATTGGTATTGTTAGTAGATATTTAGATTTTACATATTGTTCCACATGTTCTTCGAAACTTTGATTTTGTTTTAATATTGTGTTATATGTTTTCAATATTAATGAAACACTTCGCTAACCGTAGAAAATAAGATCATCAAAGAAACTTTTAAACAGATTTTGTTTTATTTTGCAAAAGGCAGTCTTAATCATAAAATTTATGAAAAAATAATAAATTTATGGGACTCAATCCTATTTAGCTCACCTTGCCAAGGGCCATGTGAGCTTTTGTCATCACTTGGCGTCCGTCGTCAAACTGTCCGTCTGTCGTCCGTTAGCTTTTCACATTTTAATCTTCTCCTCTAAAACCACTGAGCCAAATAGACCTAAACTTCATAGGAAGCATCTATATAAGGTCCTTTATTAAGGCCAAAAGGATTAATATTTGGTATGGATCATTTAAGGAAGGTACTTTATAAAGATTGCTCATTTCATCCAAATCCGTTTACAAATATGGCTGCTCCAAAAAAAGTGGTTCTTTTGTTACTTGAGGGTAGGGTAAAACTGGTCCATCCGTAATCGCATGGTACAAAATAGGACCTACAAATAGATAAAAAACAACTATTTTTACTTTTAAAAATATATTTTCAGTTGGATTCGTTTTTATAGAAAATTGAATTTTAGTTAACAATCGAGGGGCTGGAAATTGTCATTAGAAAATATAATGATTTAAATATGTTATAAAGATAAAAAGTGGTAGGGTTTTCTAATAATACACCGAAGGGTGTATTGAATTATTCTCAGAAAATCTGATCCTATTAAGTCAAGACTAAGGATTCTGTGTGCATCGATAGACATCAGGCGCCAGCCGCAACTACGACTTCTGAGACTAGGACAAAGAGATAACTATACATGAATGAAAAGAAGAAGTTTTGAAAATATTTAAACAATAATCTCCTTATTTTATAGTAAAACAATAACTTATCAGATGTGAAATAAGTAGGCAGCAAACATAGGCCATTAACCATTAAAGGAAAAATAACAGTAGAGAAATGCGCTGCAATCTCATATGATCAGATATAACGTGCATATAAAACTAAAAACTAACTATAACCTTCGAGCAATGTAAACCCCACCAAAAAGTGGTGGTAAATGCAGGTGGTCCAGAAGGTTAAGTAGGTGCTGACTTTTGAAAACACGTCAGTATTATTAATTTGCCAAACCGGTATTAGTCATTTTCAATGAATACACAATCGGTCTTCAAAGATCGGAGTGTTGCTAGACATCTCTCTGAACTACACGACAAATATGTTGTCGTCCCCACCTATAAAGCCCCTGACAACATTTTTTTTTGTTTCGTAAATCACACTACAAAGGCTGCTTGATAAAGGAATAAGGTATCAAAAGTTCACTTGGCAACCCAACATATACCCCAAAGACACTAACCAAAAAGGAAATCCTTGACAATCATCGGTTAGTTTTGTCTTCTTTTGGAATTTCAACTTAAAGGAGAAATTCGATCTTCCTTTACTTTACTGGATTCCAATGCTTCACAAGTGTCCTTACAAGCAAGTTACAATGCAGGGTCTGTCGATTGCTACTCAAAACATCTTTCAAAGTTACTGACAGTTATTCAATCAGCAGTTAAAAATTGACTCAAGAGTTACTGTGAAACAAGCCATTCTAGAAGTGGCGTGAATCAAATGTGGATTCTAAAAAATTTCAAAGATCTGTTAGACTGCCACAAATCAAGGTCCTTTATCTCTTGCAATAGCATCAAAACATTTGATTTTCTACCCTTTTTACTACTATTCCACATTCAAAACTCAAAGAAAAATTGAGAGCCTTAGTTCACCTCTGTTTTGTTAAAAAGATGGCAAACGCAGATACAAATACTTGGTTAAAGGGAAGAACGAACCTTATTTTGTTGTTAACCACTCTGATTCTACCAAAAAGTACTCAGAAGACGACATTTGCGGAATGCTAGATTTCTTGATTGACAACATTTTTGTAGTGTTTGGAGGCCGTGTGTTAGAATAGATTGTCGGCATTCCTATGGGGTCCATTTGTGTACCCGTTCTCGTCGAGTCGATGTATTTCTTTATTCGTTTGAAGCTTACTTCATACAGAGCCTTCTATAGAGAAAAGAGAAAAAGTTGGCCTAATCTTTTGGTTTCACGTTCCGCTTTATAGATGATGTCTGAATAACTTAAAATTTGGTGACTACGTTGACCTCATTTATCCCATTAAACTTGAAATCAAAGATACGACAGAAACAGAAAAGTCATCTTTTTACCTAGACTTACACTTGGAAATTGACATTAAGGGTGGGTTAAGAACAAAACTTTACGAGAGGAGAGATGACTTTTATTTTCCGATTGTAATCTTTTCATTCATGTCTAGCATCATTCCAGCCGCAACTGCATACGGAGTGAATATCTCTCAATTGATACGCTACTCCAGGGCATGTGCTTCCTATCAGAATTTTGATGATAGATGATTACAGCTGACTAGAAAGCTACTGAGCCAAGGGTTTCTCAGGGAATAATTAGAGTCATTCGGAAGTTTTTCGTCGCCAACATGATTTGGTTGACTGGTACGAAATATCCATTTCACAGATGACAATGGATATCTTTCGAGTGTCATGAATACAAATCCTTACCTTTACCGACTGTGACAAACAACGATTGTGACTATACACCGGCTTTGGCTACTGAGTAACACGACGGGTGCCACTAGTGGAACAGGAGTTGCCTACCCTTCCGTAGCACCTGAACTCACCCTGGTTTTTGTAGGGTTCGTGATACTCCAGCTTTAGTTTTAAGTGAAGTGTTGTGTGTTCTATATTTGTATTTCGTTTCATTTTGTTGGCATTGCTCTTGGATGTCTTCCGACATAACGATTTCTGTCTGTCCCTTTGGTATCTTCGAATTCCTTTTGGTATTTGTCATTTCAAGGTAAAGGTGTCATGGAATAACAACCGCGTTATAGAGAAGATGAAAAGCCTGTTCTTGTGTATTGTATTCAAAGGAAACTATGCATGCCGCCTGCTGCTGCATAGTTTAAAAATCTTGGGAATAATAACCTGTGAAATGGGTAAAGTTCGTCGTGGGTTGAAGAAGGCTGAATAATCAGGAGATAGATATTACATGGAATTGTCAGTTGGAAATCAAAATTTTGTATATACATGTCGGTATTGGGGTGCGCTTTATGCTATATTTTCAGCATTTTTTAAATATGAACATTACTTTAATTTTTTAGGGAAAATATTGCATTAACAGTGATAAATCAAATTAAATTGAATTTCAGGATATTTTTTTGTCATGACACTAACATTTATATCAAAAGCTACATTTTGTCTTATGAAAGTATGACTGATTTATAATTCAGGATATAAGATAATAGCCTTTTAAATACTGAATGTGCGCAGGCTGTATTCTGTACGTTACTTAAGTTACAGTTTTACCTATGGTTTCAAATGGAAAGATGTTGCCTTTTTCATTAAAATTTGCGCCATGATTAAAAGAATTATGCAATCCTAAATATTTTTATTTCTCACTGAAAATGTATATCCCATTTTTTTTATAATTGTTCTATGTTAAAAAGAATCATGAAATCCCAAATATAAATGTACATCCCATTTTGGGTATAATACCCATTATCGGGGGAAACATAACAATGATGCAACAATATAGCTTAATGCAAATAAGGTATGGCGAGATTACAGGATTTTGCAGCAAATATTCCAGACTTCCCGGCCGTGAAGTTCGCTTTGCGAGGGGCTCGAACCCCCCTTTGAAAATTTCCGTTTACGGGCATGTGGACAATCATGCAATATCTCCTATTTTTAGATTACTTAAGTTTTTGTAGAAATACTCAACCGTAGAGATTGCCTTTTAAATTGTACTTTCTTACCAAAAGAGGTCTCTTTTTACTGTTATCCCAATTACCTTTCGGCTGCATTTTATTTTCTCTTTCGATTTGTTTATGTAGGTATTGTTAAAAATGATAGTTTTGTACATTTGTAATCTAATTCTGCTGATGAAAAAGTTTATTCCTTGAAATACCTACATATGTATATTCACAATAGTGAAACACCATTGGTTATCATGTTTTTTGAAACCATTCGGTCGACATGCCACTAATAGTGGACCAGAGGTCCCTGATGGCATTCACCAGCCCAGATGTTAACTTTTCTGACCTGACATATCCATTAACCATATAGAGTTTCCATTTATTTTGCGGTATCTTTTAAACTGATCGATGCCTGAAGATAAGGAAGGATTAATTCCTTGTTTTGCACAAGGTCGAACTTCTTTCGCTACATTAAGCTTCTTTTTTCGATTTATTTGGATATGATAACATCTTTTTTCTCCTTGGATCTTGGCAGTCCTTCAGTTTGAATCTAATTATCCCTAGTAGAGATTACTGCGTGAAATACCTATGCTCTTCTTCATTTCAGGGCACTGGAATGTATGTTGGAAAGATTTTATAATCGGTTTCATTATTGAATGAACGTTATATTTCATTCGGACGATGAATCTAGCCAGAAATTCATAAAGTTTTACTGATCTTCCTGTTGTTGGGTCTTAGCGATTCTGATGAAAGTTAATCAAGAAAAGCGCTTAATATGCAGTAATATTAACGTTTAGATATTAATTATAAAGATATGAAAGATGTGGGTCAAACATTTCTTGCAAATAATCCACATTTTACTTTTTAATGGCGTACTAAAATTGACAACAACATTGATAATCATGTCGATTACAGCCGCTTGTCAACGTCATTGCTAGCTGACCAGATGTCCCTATGGGTTTCACAAGACCGGTTGTTGGACTTGCCTAATATGAAAGAAATCACTTATTGCTTTACAAAAGTTTGCAAACCTATTACTATTTCAAACCCCTTATTTTATTGGAGGGATTTTTATTAGAATTGCACATACTGAAAATTCTTCCTCAGGCTTTGGCTGCATATTCCAACCAATAGTTTTGGATACGCGTACTTCTTTAAGGATCTTGGTTTAATATCGTATGCTGAATAAATAAACAGCATTATGAAAAACAACAAAAATTTAATAAGATTATCTTTAAGCTATAGGCGCATTTAAAGGAGTAAAAACTCAAACGTAGCGAAAACTAAATAACATATGAAAGCCAAGTTCCAAATATTGTATAACGAGTACTCCTATCTGGACGAAAAGGAACGGGCAGCAAAATCAAGCGGGACGGACGTCTTCCATGTTTAAAAGAGTGGATAAATCATTCTCCGTTGATTCGGGAGTAAAGAATTATAGCTATTCTTTTATTTTATGTTTAATTCACAAATCAAAACGGATATTTTATGTCCAAAGAGCGATTCATTCTCAACTCACGTCACACATCATGGTCTAAGAACAGGCTTTCCGTACTTATCAGGCGGCCCCATAACCACCAGGGGATGAAGCTGATTCAGCTCTCTGGGTCGTGGTTTCCCTGTGGAAAACTTTCGTTCCTTGTAACAGTTTTAACAGAACAACGACCTCCAAGAAGTAGTTCCATATATTATTCATAAAGTGTTCGACCCAATCAGTTGACACTTTATTGTAATTCGGTTTTCAAGTGATGTGAACGCGGTTACTTTACTATAAACCTATAGGTATGACTCGGTAAATAGCTTACGGGGTCCATTAACCTCCGAAGCTTAATTAAAATTTTACCTTCAGATATAAAATGCTCAATAGAACGTAAAATATAAAGTTTATTTCACATAATTTTGATCTGGTTATTTAAAATACAAAATTACCAATGTTAAATGAATATGGAAAATTTAGATATGATATATGAACACCTGAAGGAGCAACCTCTCACCAGTAGCACCAGAAGCGAAACATAGGAAGTCAAATATTCCAATATAGCAAAAGAAGAACTCAAATTTAAACAAATCGAAATGGGAAGCCAAATCCGACGGCAGGGACCCATTCTAAGTGCAATACTTTTCAAGGCCTTTCCGTATTTTCAGTGTTTTAGAATTTTATCAAATGCAGCAAATTTCTGTAAAACATTGTTAGATAAATTTCATGTCAGACAAGTCTGACAACTGGGCTGGTGAATATTAAAGAATAAATTTAACTAACAATAATGTTTTCATTTTCATTTTTTAGACTTGCATAATTCAATTGCCAAAAGAAAGGTGCAACAGTCGAATTGTGACACTAGTCTAACGAGTACTGAAGTTCGACCGTTGTCATCAGCGTTCTGTCACAACCACATATTCCAAGCAAATTTCATTTTCCCGTTAATCAAAGATATTCTGTATACAACATAAAAAAATTGAAAAGTTACTGAAAAATATAAACACACTTACCCGTAACAAAATTTCATAACTATATTACAGAGTGTATAACATTGTCCACTCGACAGCTTTGCTCCTTGGCAGCATTGCCCATTCTTCAGTTTATTGTCTTTTGTAAGTTCATTGATGTGAACATCTAGTATTGCGTAGCCATCTGTAACCAGCTGAAAATACATTTGAATTGTTGTCACTCCCTCAAAGTGATCACAGCACTTAGGGCTTCTAAATATTGCGTTTGCATCCTAGCAAGAAGGAGTAAGATTCACCTTGTTGATATTTTAAGATCCTGATGCTTCTTATTCTAGTCATAAAACTAATAGAGATGTGGTGTGGCCTCCCCGATATTTATCGTTCTTTTTGAGCTACTAGAGCTATTAGCAGCTTTTGGAGTCCAGTAACCAAAATAGCTACAATTGCTACTACAGTAGAAAAAAGGGGTGACGTTTGATTTGTTCACATCTTTATCTTAATGTACTCTTACAAAACCGCTTAATCAGTTGAAATTAAATTTTTGTTGGTTCTTTTTGGCAATGTGTTTAAACTTCCCAATTTTTCAACCCAAATGCAAGTCGTATCTAACATACAAATTTACCATTGTTGAATAAATATGGGGAATTTTCATATGCTATATATGCATTTCAAGAACTAGACTCTCATCAATAGCATGAAAACTCATATCTAAACAAACCGACATAGGCCTTTAAATACAATGCGAATAACGACCTCTATATCTGTCATGTGCAATACCAGGACTGAAGCCTTTTTCTTTTTGCAGTAGCTTAGAATTAAATATATTTCAATTAATGTTTAAGATTTTCTTCTAAAACAACCTATCTTTGGATAAATGTTTTTGGGTAGTCTTTCTTTCAGAATACTATTTGCAGATAACCATGTATATATCTACAAGGCTTGATCCGTAAGTTGTATACATTCTTCACATCGAAGGCGTAAAATGACAAATTTTTAAAAACACACAAGATTGATATTACCCATGAAAAATCAATGCACTGAAAAAATATAAATAGAGTCTGTTACTTTATGAATCGGTCCCATCGTAGTTTATTTTCTAATGAACATCTGTCATGTTGAATCTGGGAAAGCGACCGTAATGGGACCTGTAGAAAACCAAATTCTACTTTCATTTGGTGGGTGGCTGTCTCATGGACAATCATGTCATACTTCCTATATTTCGGTTTTTACGCCACTGATGAGAGGTTACTGCTTGAAAATTAATGTAATAAAGCATACCCAAGGTTTTCCCTACTTTTTCAACATTGGTAATTGTGTATTTAACATTGGTCCCCGAGGGTATTCACCAGCCCAGTTGTTAGACTTTTCTGACATTAAACTAATCTAACAATGTTTTACAGAAATTTGCTGCATTTGCCAAAATTCTGAAACACTTCAAATACGGAAAGGCCTAGAAAAGTAATGCACTTAGTAGTGGTCCCTACTGTCGGGTTTGGCTTCCCGTTTCAATATGTTTGGATTTTAGTGCTTCTTTCGCTTTATTTGAATCTTTGACTTCCTATGTTTCGGTTCTAATGCTACTGATGAGAGTTTACTCCTTGAAATGTACATATAGCATACATAAATTTTTAATATCTCTTTAACATTGTTAATTTTTTATTTTACAATCATCACTAATGTGTTACTGATATGATCGTTGTAATGTTTACATTGATAAACAGATTTCCATTATGTAATTTCGATAACATAATTATTGCTACAAGTAACCAAGGTCATAACTGTAAAATATTATGAAAAAAACTGATAAATTTCAACTATGACACACATTAAATCAAAATTGTTCAACGAAATGGTGTTCATGCAAGGTTCCATAAGCATTCATATAAGATACAAATGTTTAAAAAAAACATGTAAAACACACTCGTTTAACACAAACTCACAGTTCAATTAAAAAGTACACACTGTATAAAGAGTAAAGAACACACAGAAACAATTTGGAAAGATGGTAACTTACGACAATTTACCGAGCTACGGCTGTCATTTTTCAAGTGGTTTTAGAGAATATTTAAACAGAGATAGGTATTGAGTGAAAGCATTTTGATATTTTTTTTAAATGGTGATTACATAAGGATTTTTGTTGCATCCATGAAACATGTTTGGGAATATATTTTTAATAATACCCGACAGTGAAAAAACCAATGTAAATTTAAAGCAATGACTCATATGGCACCTGTGGTAAGATGAGCTAAACAGAATCGTTTTGTTGTATTCGGCTTCTACGGATTATTGCTAAGGAAATAAAACTGTAAATATGTAATTATTACATTATTAATTTTGAAATATTTTTATAGAACGGTTTACATAACGAATCTGAGTAAATGCAAGTTTTGTCTTCGTAAAAAGACAATGTATACTATTTGTATTGCAACATTTTTTTCCTTATTGTACCTATCATACTGAACAGAATACCAGCCAAGATCCTCATCAATTTAATTCTCTTAATCCTGTAGTAAACTTGTGTCCTCTTTGTGATATTTTTTACTTATGGCTTACTTATGAACACCTTCTCATTAATTAAACCTTAATCAATCCCTCCCTATTCAATTAATAGTATAATGTATTCTAATTTTGATTTAATCAGAGATGAACATTATAGAGAATTTTTAAGACAGGATATTAAAAGCAAGTGGTCCAAATATGAAACACTAATACAAATTCCCCCCTCCCGAAACATTCCAGAAACACAACGAAAACCAAAACAGAAAAAAACATGAAAACAACATTTGACTGATAGCCGAACTTGCTACAGACATTTTTTTAAAATAATATACTTTTCTGGGCTCCTTTATCTATCAAGGCTATACGTCGTTATGTTAAAAAATCCGAACACTACCACGACTACAGATAAATGGTAAGGGAGTTTAGATACTTTGTAAAGTATGGTTAGTTGTGCTAGTTAATGCTGAAAGTATATACTGTAAGCATCATG
>JAULBM010320775.1:0-13551 GCA_032357055.1 Geukensia granosissima | reverse complement strand
GACCCGGCCGGGGATCGAACCCACGACCTTCCGCACTCGAGGCGAGCACGCTAACCATTACACCACCGAGGCGGTTCCACAAATTTAAAAAATAACAATAGAATGGGAGTGGGTGTCGGATGTCTTCAAGTCTCTGTGGGTTTTGTCTGAATTAATCAATATCAAATTAATTTTAGAATTGTTCAATAACACCCACATTTTATTTCGAAATGTAAATTTACAAACGTACATAGGTAAGAAGATATTGAGAAATCCTATTGTATTAATGAATTTGAATACTAGCGAGGGCCAGCCTTAAAATATGAAAATTAAGTGAAACAGCTTCCCGCAAACTTTTTTGCCTCTAAACACATGAAACATAAAGCCACTTACAAATCACTTTTTAACGATTTGATTGTTACAATATATATTAATGTTTTAAAGCATTTCATGTCTGTGTGAACACTTTATTAAACTGATTATCAAACATCCATAAGCATTTATGAAAACATTATTTAATTCAATAAAATCCAATGAATTTAAAACGCGGTTTTTTGCGTTTGAGATATTGTGAGTAGATACAGAAGATATTTATCATCTTTGAATAACCCCGCTTTGTCCAGCTAATAGTTTGCATATTCAACTTAGTCTGAGTTGGTTAATTGATTGATTGAATGGTGCTTAACGTCCAGCGGCATAATTCAGGCATACATAGGGCGAGAGCATATTATAATGATGAGTAATGATGTATGAACCCTGATTTGTACTAGACCGACACTCTGAGTCGGATTTTTAGCGTGTTAGCTCACGATAGCAACAGTCCACAGGAAGACATGCCACTTTACATATACACATTATTCTGACTCTCGGCCGACCACTCTTTGCTATTACTCCTAAATGCTGCATGCTTGGCGTAGAAGTAGCAAATACCAATTTTAATGTCGGACCCACGACCTTCCAAACTCGAGGCGAGCACTCTAATCAATACATAACCGAGGCGGTCTCTGAGTTGGAGAAAAAACTTCATTTCTGTCTAACGGAGCATAACATATTTCTATGTCATCATGTGATACAGCTAATACATTCTATTATGGGGTTCCGATTGATTGATTGACTGATTGGTGCTTAACGTCCACTGGCAAATATTTCATGCATGCTCATGACAAGAGCATATTAATGATGGGTGATAATGAATGAGCCCTGTTTATACTAGACCGACACGCTGAGCAGGATTTTTAACGTGCTAGCTCACGAAAGCAGCAGTCCACAGGAAGACGTGCCACCTATGGTAAAAATCTCCAATAAGCTTGCACGTGCTTTCACTTCACAATATGTTTTGAGCACAAAAAATCGTGACGTTTCAATGAATGTTATCCACAGCGTATATAAGAACAAACGGCATTTTTCTTTTTCTTAATATTTACGTATTTACAATATTAGATTAGATTAGAATCGAAAAAATTCAGACCGGCGATTTCTATTTTAACGTGGACTGTCATTGTTTTCACCAAAATTAATGTGAAAACAACTCCAGCACATGTTAAAAACATCAACAAACTTATGGCTGCCATGTATAATTTCTTAATTGAATAAATTTTGACTGGAAGGTTAACGTTTCTTACTATGTCTGAATGACCTTTCAACCGCCTCGATGATGTAATGGCTAGCTTGCCTATTAAGTCCGACAAGTCGTTGGTTCGACCTCCGCTCAAGTAAAATCAAAGACAATTTAAATTTCGTTTTTGCTGTTTCTTTATGAACAATGTGACAACATTCATAAAATTGTATTCTTGCTCGATCTCTTAAATAATTGCTTCTGAAAAACAATGTTGGTCTCGGATATTTTAAATTAAAACCATTCCAGAGCCGCAAGCTAGTTTCTTTTAATATTATAGAGCACACCCATTTCATGCCTTATTTAAAATGCACCGAAATTGACAATAGATAAGCAATCACATTAGACCATAGCATAATGAGACGGAGATTTATAATTTTAAGGGTATATTTCTTTATCACTTTCTTTGTTTGTTCTATTTTAACTATAACGTTGTAATCACTATTAACCAATTCGTATTTTGGCGATTTTTAGTGATACAGTAATGAATTATTTTGATGTGCTTCCTGTGTTAATTGCAACCTGTCTTGAGTCACGTACGTGTTTATTTGATTGGGGTTTAACGCCTCTTTCAGTCATATCGATGCGATCAGTTTTACTGGAGGAGGAAGTCGGAATTATTTGTAACTGACAAACTTTATCACGTGCGATGCGAGATAAACGCAACCTATTTTTGTATGGTACAAAGTCAGGCGAGAGGTGATACAGTGATATGTACAGGTAAACTTTAAATCAACTATCTAGACAACTCGGCCACCCAGGCTCCGATATGCTTAACGAATTTTTCATTTGGAGCCACTTTCACAGACTGCTGGTTATATATACATTGTTTGATTATTTGCCATGTATTTTTTACTTTATCCTATGACGATTTTTATTACTTATCTGTTTGTGTTAATTTGGCTTTTTACGTTGAAAACTTTCATCATTCATTTAATCGTTATCGATCAGATTTGAAAGTAAAATACAGATTTTCTTAATTATCTATTTCCCTGAAACATGGTCATAATTTATGAGTATTTGAGGTTAACGGTGCTTATCATGATGTCACAAAGAAGAGTTTAAAATATTTCAAATGTTGAGCACATTAGAGAGACAGCACAACAGTCTGATATAAGTCAAAATATGACTATATCAATCGTTTTACAAAATATAAAGTTGCTTATACGCGTGCTTATACATTGTGAGTTGTAAACTTAAACGATAAAAATAAGTACAATCGCGTTTATTATGTCATAAACAGGGTTTTTCATTTGGTCCATGAATGTTACTGGAAATTCATAGAATTTAACTGATCTTCCTATTTATTTGCCTCTAACGTGTCTGATGAAGGCAAATTCAAAAAGCTTTTTACACGCATTTTTGATTTGTTTGTTTGTATGATTGGGGTATAAGGTCAATTTCAACAATATTTCAGTCATATCCCGGCTGTCAATTTTACTGGTAAAGGAAACCAGAGTGACCGGAGAGAACCATCGACTTTGACAAATCTCATCCCGTGCGATGTGAGTTAAACTCAAACCGTTTTTGTAGGGTTTAGTCAGGCGAGAACTCATGCCGTTTAGGTGATAGGCTTTACAAGTTTAAATCAACTACTTAGACCACTTGGCCACCCATGCCCCATATTAGGCTTTTGAACAATTTTTATAGACGTATGGCAAACATTCTATATTCTTTCTATTAAATATAAAAAATGTGACATATCAAACTGGACGTTCAGTGGGCTAAGACCTGGTCTTTCAACATTAGAATAAATAACTGACAAAATGTCTATTAATTATACAAAACACTTCACGCAATATTCCATAAATGCCAGAAGAGAAGATTTACTATTCTATTAGTTATCTGAAACCGTATAAGTGACTTCAAAAATCGAAAAATTAGGAAAAGATGTATAATGGGTCATCTTAATCATTGTCTGTGATATGGCGATAAAAAGAATTTGAATATATCAATGGGTCAAATCAACACAGTAACATTGGGTTTTCAGAAAGATATATTTGCATTATAATGACTGTTGTCTACAGTAAATATATGCTTAACCCAAAATGGGAATATCGTTGTTTCTGCACCTTTGTAGGGGTGTTTGTAGTTTATTTTGCGGCTCTCTCCAATAGCACAAGAGTTAAAGATTTTTTTTCTCTATCGGAAAAAAAAACAAATTTAAGTCAGCCAAAGACAACATATGATACATAGATAAAGGATTTTATGTAAATGAATACAAATCCATTCCTATACCGATTGTGACCAACATCGATTGTGACTATACCCCGGCTTTAACTTCTGAGTATCACGACGGGTGCCACTAGTGGAGCAGGAGTTGCTAACCCTTCCGAAGCACCTGAACTCACCCTGGTTTTTGTAGGGTTCGTGTTACTCCAGCTGGAGTAACACAAACCCCACAAAAAACCATAAATGTGACATTCTAAAAGTTTCAAAGATGTCCGGAAAGGCTACCAAAATTTATGAATTATTTTTATGCGAACATATATTTTTATTAACGTCTGTGCGGACCACAGAACTACTCTGAATTTTACCCATAGAACTGCATTCATTTTAAATGAAAAATAAGGATTATAATGATATCATAATAACTTAATAACTTAGATATCTTTAGTAAACATCCTTTAAATTACCTGATCGTAGTTGTCAAAGCATTTAGATAATAATCTAGCACGAAATATTATTTCTATTCATTATTTCATCATAATTAATCTTGTAATAGAGCAATAAATTGTACCTCTGCTTTTCCGTTGGAAATTCCATTTAAGTTGAAAATAAAAATTGATGATGAAAATAACGGCACTTCCACACTATTCGGTTTTCCCAAAACAAACACCCACAGTAGCGGAAGTACAGGAATGCATTTAAAAAACTTAAAAGGTATCATGAGATGAAATGTTTATAAATGAAGGGGTCTACTTTAAGGATATAACGATTGCACGAGTCTCACTTACATAAATTTACTGGAAATAATTCAGCAAAGAATTTTAGAATCTTCGACAACAGCTTGAATGAATACAGCCATGTCTAAGTCATGTAAGTTGAGATGATTAGTTTACAAAAGAATTGACCTCCCGAAAAAATTCTTGAGAAACTAAATTGATGAATTTCAATGCACTTGAGGTGTTATATGGTGTGCATTAAAAATTCAAAGTAAGTTAATGAGGTACATGTGCAATATAAAATAGTATCATCCATAAAATATTGTTCACTAAGACTATTGTTCCCATGATGAAGTCCAAGGTAGGAGTAAAACACAGTGATGATCATGAAATATTGGTCTTTTGCCTTTTCCTCAGAAATAACAGGAAAGACAAGTGTCACAGGATGCTATTGCATGCAGTATAGATAGAAACGATTTACTTAAATAAATACCAGACTTGCCCCGATTAGTTGCTGGTTACCATTAGAATTTCTCACAATTCTTCTAACCAAAATATTAGCAAATCTGATGAATAATTCTAAACGTTCATTTGGTCATTTGAACGTTTTATTTGCCAAAATATTAAGTGAAACTAAAGAAAACTTAAGGTCAAGACATAAGGGGGAAAAATGACAGGCAGAACAATCTCAAGAACACGAACTCAAGAGGGAACATACCTACAGATGTATTACTAAGAACAAAAACACAACTATGCACAAAGCGGACCCCCAAAAAAATCCAAGGGGTGAACTAAGGTGGTCCAGAACGGTTAGTAGTTCCTGCCACACGTCACATTGTCCATTTTCCAATCCGTTATTTACCCTTTTATGTTTCGTGGGCTTACATCCTCCAGGCGGAGAAACGACCAGCCTGTTATTGGTTTACTCCGTATCTTCACAGGAAAAGGTCTTTATATGTGTAATGTATATTTCACCATAGCGACCGACAAGATTGTGGTGTCGACCGTAAAACTTCTGGAGTGATGACTTTAACCGGTAAGCATTATTGGTTGGGAGATGAATACGCCATACGCTGTGGCAGCTGGAATGATACTACCAATGAACGGGAAGTTGACTATTGGAAAGAGAAATTATTACATCTGTCTTGAAATTATGTGTAAAGCAACCACCTTATGTCTTTCTCGATATGAAGATCAAAGTATGAGAAAGATGTATGAGTGTTCTTTAATTTAAATCTCATATGGGTTGATGAGGGGAAGAAAATCACTGAATCGCGCAAAGTTCATTGAGAAATTATCATCTATTTACTGGAATTTGAAATAAAAGTTTCAGGCGTTCTTCTTATAAGAATAGCTCTTGAAGAAAGTTTGCCTCAGACGAGTGAGAAAATAGATCGGAGAGGAGCACAAAAAGAGCCTATTGAAATGTTGACCGTCTGCTAGAAAACTCGTTCACCAAACTGTACTTTAGGAAGTCTTCCTAATTTTCTAATATCCTCCTCTCTATATTTTTGTGTGTGTGTGTGTGTGTGATTTTACTGTATCATTTTTTTATGTGGTAAAATATCCTCTTTGTATAATTCTTTTGTTAGTAAGGGTATGGTTGGTTTTTATCGGAAATTAAAAATGGTTGGCAATCGAATTTAAATGTTAAACAAATCTCTTTATATCTTGAAAAACCAGCTCGATAAACAGTACAGATATGACATAAGTGTCAAGGAAACCGATCCACATCTTATCAATTAGCTATATTAAAAATCAAATGATCTCCACAAGGCCTTTTACAAGAGTGGAAACCCACGTCTTGCGTTGAGCTCTTAATCGTCCCTTCGGCGACGAGTCTTGATTTGGGACAGTTGCAAGCTACTTGTGACGTGGGTAACACTTTTTTAGGCTCTACCCCCAATGATAAAAAATATATACAAAATATGTGATAAATAGATCATTACATGTACTTTCCATATTAAGCTTGGTGTAATCCCGAGACTCGAGTATCCGATTATTAAGCCTTCCGGGCCGATACTGGGGTCTGGGGATGATAACTAGGTTGATGAGAAATAGGCATGTTATAATCTTAATTATCAAGTCTAAATTAGATATATTCGATAAGGAATTTTATTGTTTTGTATTTAATACTGCGTCCATTTTGTGGATATATCTTTTATTTTATCAAAGAAAAAGGGATCGTATTTATTACAACAAATTTATGTACAACCATAATTTTCGATTGACTAATTCATTAGACAAGAAAAAAAAAACAATTATAGTATGAGGTTCATTCTTGTATCCATCTATTTGTTGTCATAAAATCAAAAACACAACTATGCACAAAGCGGACCACACAAAAATCCCGGTGTGAACTAAGGTGGTCCAGAACGGTTATCAGTTCCTGCCTCTAAAGAGACACTCGTCACATTGTCCATTTTCCAATCCGTTATTAACCATTTTATGTTAAAGTGGAAGGTTTCGTGGGATTACATCTTCCAGGCGGAGAAAACGCCCAGCCTGTTATTGGTTTACTCCGTAACTTCAGAGGAAAAGGTCAGCCTTCATGTTTGAAACGTAAGTTCACCATAGCGACCGAAAAGACTGTGGTGTCGACCGTAAACTTTCTAAAATGATTACTTTAACCGATAAGCAATATTGGTTGGGAGATGTATACGCCATAAGCCGTGGCAGCTGGAATAACACTATCAATGAACGGGAAGTTGACTATTGGAAAGAGAAATCATTACATATTTCTTAAAGTTATGTGTAAAGCCATCCCCTTTTGTCTAATCTTTCAAATTTTCAATATTCGTGCATGTGCGAAAGGTCATACAGGAAATAAAAGTTGCCTATATTTGAAAAATTTTTGTCAAAGATTTCACCAGTTATCGGGCGAATACAAGAATGCTGGAGGCAACCTTCATTAAAAATGAAGATATTTATGGAAACAGAAAAGATAATTACGTTTCTTAACATTTATGTCATGATTCTTAAATTCTAAGAAATTTGTCTCGGATTCAGAGCTAACCCAACTACAAAAGTCTTTTTATCCTCCAAATGTTCTCAGCTTGTTCGTTATGTCCGAGTTTGTCACACGTATCAGAGTTTAGTGAACGCAATCTCTGTATAACTTACAAACTATTTTTACAAAGTCAAGGATTTAGTTATCAAAAATACATTAACACGTTTACTTTATTCTTTCATGAATATAAAGATTTGGTATCAAAATTTGAATGTACTTGCAATCATCTTATTAGACACGAGATATCACATCATAATTTACGAAAACGTGGTAAATAAAGCTTGGAAATTTAAACTATATCCACGTGGTATTGAAACTTGTGCGTAAAGGATATCGCCACACCATTATTATAAATCTTTTAATATAGTTTTTATTGGAACTTCCATGTAGATAGCTTAATATGAAACTAAAGTTTATATGCAAATGAGATTTGAACACTAAATCCAATTGGGTGTGTGTTTATTGACACTGTAGTAAAGGAAAAATTAGGTTTCCTGATCGGTTGCTTTAAGGCAATGAACTAGTAGACAGCAACAGTACTCTTTCGACGTCAATACTTTTGTTGTATCACACATTAGTTTAATTGTATAAGTTGTTGGTTTTCAGTCTAAATCTCAAGTTTTATACCATTACAACCAATTTTTATCTCATTTGTCATTGCTGTGTTGTAACACCACTGCCCCAGGTTAATGAGAGGGTTGAGTGCTCACAAATAGGTTTATTTAACAACATACTAAATATGCCTATCCCAATCCAGGAATCTGTAGTCCAGTTGATGTCTTTGTTCAATTGGCCAATTATTGTTATTTATCCACCATTGTTAATAGATTAGGTCAAATGTAATGTTTTATTAATAGCTTCACATTTTGTATTTTGGGGGCCTTTAACAGCTTCCGTTATGGTATGGTCTCCGGTTCAATATTGAAACCGTAACGAGAATTGGAGGAGCTTCAATCAACTGTTATCGTATGGGCAAGTATGCCAAATCTCCGTTATTGATATTTGTGGACAATATTTCATGTGAACATTTTTTTCTTACATAAACATTTTGCAGCCTATATCAGATTTTGAGTATTTTGCCATGCAAGTTTAATTGAAATTACTTTTTTTCATTTTTTCAAATTGAAAATATAAAATTACCAATAGTGAATAAAAATTAGGAAATTTTGTTATGGTCTTTAGGTTTAAATTGTCTTTCAGTAGCATTATAATCAAACTATTGGAGAGCCTAACTTCTTATAAAGTGAAAATAAATATTCACATCAAAACAAACCGAAATAGGCAGCCAAATCCAACCGAAAGGACATCTACTATGTCCAATACATGGAATTAAGCTTTCTGTGTAATTTAGGATTTTAGAATTTTATTCAATACTCTTAATTTAAATTAAGACATTTTTACAAGGAGTTGAATGTCATATCGTTTTTCTTGAGAAACCACTACATTTTATACATGTCTGTAAGCAATTTCTTAATTTGAGAATGGGTACAATGCCCATGCAACTTACTAAAAAAACGTTTTCCGTAACATGTACTAATTGACATATTGAATATGGAATATGTCAAAATTATTGAATAGTTAAATCGGAAATAAGAATGCAAAACATCAGATGTATTGATATGATTAAAGATGATTAGTTTATTTATAAAGGAAGCAAATATCTAAAACATGTTTTAATCTTTAATTAACGCAAGGAGTAGCTTTTTAAGGAACTTATGGATCCGTCACCTTTTTCCCTAAATTTATCACTTTAATGTGGTGAATACAGTTATTAGATCGATTGTTTGAATGTACAGTTTTTTTAACGCGGTTGCGTTACCATATGATACTAAAAATGTTTATTACAATTTGCAAATAATGGAGACGATTGGCTCTTTTTAATCAATGTTTTCAATTAAAAGATACGAAACCCAGTTCTATTTATCATTTGTCGTCAGTGTAGAGAAGGTCAGCTTACTTTGTTTAATTTGTTGGTGCGACCTAGAGTTCTTTACTAGGAATTAGATCCCACCCATGTTGCAGGCGTTGTAACAACTCCTCGATTAAACTTTTTTACTCCGTTTCTAAATTGACAACCATATAACTTTAAGGGGGTTATTACTTTTTCTTCTCAGACAGAAAAATTTTTTCGCGAAGAGCAAATTTTTTTTTTAGTTTTTCAAAGTGATTAGTCGCTTTTTTTCTTCAAAATTAAATTTTAAGCTGTATGGTGGGAAACTGGCTTCAGAATATTTTTTGTTACCTCTCTATTCGGATTTTTTCACGAAGTTGTGCATTAGAATATATATTTTGTGAAAAACCAAACCCGCTTCACAGTTAACCGGACGTTCCCGTACTGAGATGAAGTGTTTTTGTCTCTTTGATATTCACGCCGTAATTCACCTTTTGTATATTGAAACATTTCATTTGTTAAATCAACATGATCAAGTTAAATGTAGTATTGATAATTTCAATGGACCGATTCAGAAATTCAACTTCCGTCTTCGTAAAATGCATTGCGCAATCTCAGCGTCCTCGTAAATGACGTCTTGACCAAAGAAATTTAACCAGAACAATGACGTTCCCAGAATTCAACTGCATTTCTGAAATGGTCCATTTAGTCAGACAGGTTAAACCTTAAATGTCGTAATAGGATTATTGAGGGTTTTCGGAAAAACAAATTCCTCTGAAAATATGATGCAATAGTAAACTAGCAAAAACTTAATTTGTGTATATGACAATGTTATTCACAGCAAAACGGAAGCGATAATCAAAAATTAAATTCACCTATTAAAAAGAATTCGAAGATACCAAAGGGGTAGATAGAAATCGTTTAATCAGAAGACAGACAAGACCATGGCCAACAAAAAGACACGAAGACAAATATAGTTACCACAACATTATTCTAAAAGCTAAAGCTAGAATTATTATCACGAACCCGACAAAAACTAAATGAGTTCAGGTTCTCCGGTTGGTAAGCGGTTCCTGCTCCGCTAGTGGCACCCGTTGTGTTACACAGTAGACAAAGCTAGTGTAATATTGCATTGCAATTGATGTTAGTCACAACCGGTTAAGAAACATATTTGCTGTCACTTAAGTGGGAAGATATCTTTAAATTCGTCAAAAGTGTATAGTGAATACAAAATCACAAAACATAAACAATAATGGCGGACAAAATGGAAACAAACTAGGAAAAAACGCCAAATGCTAAACGCTTTTGTGCTTTTGCCTCTCTAGATATATTCCAGTAACTGAATACATCCCGTCCAGTGACGATAAATCCAGAAAATCGTTTTACACGCAGTTAATCCTGGCTTTTGAATATTTGTTAGTTAAAGTCAAGTGTAGAATAACCATGTGAAAGATCAAAAGTGCATAGATCAGAGACTAGACAAATATGAAAAAACTAAAAGATAGCAGAGGCTTGGAATCCACGAAATCCCTAACAAAACATGACTGGGATCAGGTACTGATGAAGGGTAAGCATCTCCCTTCTTTTGCAAAACAGACGTCTTGGAAGCCATAAACTATAATCTGTGTTAACGACAATCCAAAATAAGGTCAAGTTTTTTTTCTATTACCGGTAACATGGGAAATACTGATACCATATGGATTGACCAAATCATGATGGCGAACATAGAATTTTAGGTTAAACATATATTAGTTAGATATTTTGCATTTGCATGTACGCTTTACCTGCCTTACTAATGTGTAGACTAGCACTTGTTTTCCGAGTTATATGGGGGGTATATGTAATGCCAAAAGTACGGTAGATCCATGGAACTAGTTGAGAAAATAAGATTTTTATAGGTCTACTTATAATGTCACGAGCAAGGTAAATGTTTACCAAAGTTTAGATATCATGAGACAGAAACAGTCTGGATATCTCTTGAGGCAGAAATGTTTCGTTAGATTAGTCTGCAGAAAAAAATATCTCAAGATTTGTCAAGAAAAAATAGTGGCCACTTAGGGCTGTTATAAAGCCGTTTTCAATCAAAAACACAAAAGATTTTACAGATGAACATTACATATGAATTGGTTTCAATGTCATGGCTTACTTTATTTGTTATTACGACCATTTATCATGATTGGGAATTTGTATTGATATTATAAAAATACATTGTAATGAGTTTAACTGGAGTAAACGAGCAATTGGTTATTAACTGCTAAAACATTGCAGGAAATTAAACACGCAAAAACGAAGGATGTAAGTCATGAAAGGGCTGGGGTCAAAATATGTATTCTTATCGCAAATTAAATATGCGATAGGAAAATCTTTTAACAAGCATCATTAAACATTGATAAGACATTAAGAAATGTAAATAAAAGTTAATAATGTTTAATGCTTTACCTTGAACTTGAGGTTATTTTAATTATAATTTAAATTAAAGTTGTTATAATAAAACCGGAAGTTTATCTTCCGCTGAGCTGTGTTTAACGATCTTAAATCCTGTTTATTTTTAATTTTATTCCTTTTTTTGGCATTTTTTAACATTTAAAAAATAGGATATTGATCTGGTTTGATATTATCCTACTTCGTATGTTTCAGCTAAAAGAAGTTGCAAAAACAGCTTTCATTTTACGACCAACTTTTAGTCGACGAACAATTAAAGTTATAACCCTTGTCCGTGTGTCAATTTTCGTCAACGTTTAATTGGCTTGTGTAGATTTTTTTATATTTTGCCTGTAGCATTATCAAGGTGAGTTGTGACGAGTTTTTCCTGTTTAAGATCCTTTTTATGTCTACTTCCTATTGGCCCAAGACATTGATTTAAGCTTCATTAAGGGGTACATGGGGTAAGAGCAAAGACTGGTAATCTATGAGCCATATAAAATGTTTAAATTAGTGGCATGTTTTTTCTATTACATTTGTAAGGTAGCACCTTAAAATCGGCTAAGAGTTCGGTCTGTTGCCAAGCACGATTTATTCATCATCATCCATTTATATGTTATCGTTCTAAATATGCATGAAATATTTCCCACTGGACGTTAAGCAACGATAAATCGATCAATCGATTAGTCTGGATTGATTTTGACTTCGTCCTTACAACTTCAGTTAACTGTACGTGTCTTTGTAGATAGCATATTAAAGACCACTTGAATGCTGTTAAAATGGCCAAAATAGTACAGTGAATAATGCATTTCATATACAACTACAAACATTTAAAACTCAAAGTAAATGGTTATTATTTCATTTGCGACTAAAATAAAATCACAAATTGATTCATTTGAACAACAAACCTTTCTAAAATACTTGTCGTTAAGATTTACAAACAAAATTTTTGTCAAAGTTAAGGTAGTACATAAACGTACAAAGGAAGATGTCTTGACTGCTTTTATAAATCACAGCAGGAGCCTGAAAGATATAGACTTCTTAATCAAAAATATCCTCTTATTGTACAGTGTTGTAGTATAAGTGTCACGCCATGAACTAGTGAATATGTTCATAAAATTATTTGCTTCAAATTTGATTTACTTTAGACATATATTATTTTGATTTTTAAGGTTCTGCTAATGTGTAAAGTACTTAATATTTTAGCAATTAATACGCGAAGACAATCGACATATGTCGTACATCATGGACTTGTTTATACACATTAATCGTACAACTCGGCGTTTTACGTTTCCGCAAAAAAGTTATTTTACGTTTCCGCAATTTTATAGTTTTTTCCCGCAATATTTTAATTGTGTTAATAATTTCCATTGTTTACATATCCGCACGTTTTACCTGTAGTATTGAACGGACATTTTATTTGTTGCCCTTGTTTTAACCTGTGAATCTACAGCAAATGTTTCTCAATTATATCCGGAAACATCATTACAATAGAAAGTCCTTTTCGATCTGTTTTGATGAAATACTTGCAAGCTTTTGCTTTACTGTATCTGTAAATTTTTAGACCGTTTTCAGAAAATAGTGTTGTGTGTTCTATAAACTAGAGGCTCTTGAGAGCCTGTGATCGCTCACCTGGATAAAGGTGGCTATTATTTGCTAAAATGTATTTGATAATATCATCTATTCTATGTTATACTAAGAGACCATTTAAATCTGGGGGAGGGGGGTTTATGTTTTTTTAAAATTAACA
>JAULBM010320764.1:0-13551 GCA_032357055.1 Geukensia granosissima | reverse complement strand
TAATATGCTCTCGTCCTGAATATGCATGAAATATTTGCCACTGGACGTTAAGCACCATTCAATCAATCAATCCTTTTCTATATTTAGGTACATGACAGCCTTGAAAAATGATATGTCGACCTCGCGTGCTTAATTGCGCGGTGATCATAAAGTTTGCTCAAATGCAATCGGGTATAGTTTCATCCAATAAAAAAGAGATATTTTCTAGTTATTTAATAATATTGGATGTGCAAATTGGTTGTTAGAAGTACATGACAGTCTGCCATATAATTGTATCTTATATCTTTGACCTCATTTTCATGGTTCATCAACTTTAGTCAAGTTTCATAACTGATCAACAATAACTCACCTTCTTTTTCATGTTTTCAGTTTCTGACTGTTGATTTGTTTTAATTAAATGTCCTGGTGGTATTACTTGCTGAATATTTAGATTAGAAATTAAGGTGTCAAGACATTTATAGGGTCAAAGTTGCATGTACAGGCAAGACATTTTTGTGTCCACACTTGTAGTTCGTAAGTTACTGCTTTTATTTTCATAGATTACTTGTTGGGTGAGGGTTCGGTACCCAATCAACAACTTTAACCGCACCACATGTCTCATGTGCCTGTCCAACGACAGGAATTGTGGTTATGTATATAGTTCAATACATGTAATTTTTTGATAATATTTAGGTTAGAGCAGTACATGTATTATTTTACTCATACAATTTGTTTCCTTTGTGGTGATTTAAGAGCTTTTCACAAGGAGTGATATTCCACCCTTGTTGAAGGCCTTGTGGAGACCTCTAGATTTGTAAATTCCTCTGTTTTCCCTATGGTTGGAATGCAGTCTCTCCAACATTCACCCCATATCTTTTCATTTTCATATAATAACAAAAATCAAATATTTTTTGATGGATTGAAATTTAACTGTGACAGATGTAATAGCCATCATGGACTTTTTTTTTCTTGTATATGTTGAATACATCTTAATTTGTAATCAGATATTATAAAGTGCAAGCAGAATAGTAAAGACAACTGAAGAAATTGTTCATCATTTAACTCAATTGAAAATTAATGCGAACAAAATATACAATAATGGCTCAAACTTCAAGCATTTCAGCTTTGTACACCAGGCTTCAGTTTCATAAAAGTTTTTCCTCAAATATTGGAAATGCTGTCATCTGATTGGTCAGTTCTGAGTTGAGGAATTTCTCAAACTGAAATGTTTTATAAAACTGAAGCCTGTTCATGTCATGGTGACATCAGATATAACCTTATGACGTCTGCTATGAGAATTATTTAAGTTTGCAATAATTGCAGATTTGAACAAAACAGATAATAGGTATGTAGAGCTGTTGTAAACTTAAAATTCAATCAAAAACTTCTTTCTCCTTGAATAGCAAAAGAAATTTTGATGGTGAGTTAGAACTAGATATTATGCACATGGATATCCAGTTGTGAACAGTCTGACCTCATCACTGAATCTGGTCCATATTCCTACCACATCTGTCCAAAACTACTTTAAAAGTGAATGAATTGTGTGGGTGGTTGTCTCATTAACAATGTATAGATGTACATTTGCAAATTAATATCCATATATATTTCGTGCATATTCAGGACCAGAGCATATATTATTGGAATGAGTGATGATGAATGAAAACTATTTAACTAAGACAAACATGTGGAGTTGGAATTTTGTACCTCACAAACCCAACATGCAGGAAGACTTGCCACTTTACTCAGATATATTATTCTGACTCTGGGCCAACCAGTCTATGCTATTACTTCTAAATGCTGGGTGTCTAGGGATAAGCAGCAAATATCAGTTTTAATGTTTTTGGTTTGACCCAGCGAAGAATTGTCCCTGTTTAGAAATACATAAAATGGCTGCAGAATTATGATAATTCTTGGCCTTATACAGTACAGAACTCACTAATTAAAAGCAAGGTATAAATATTTATTTATTGTATATGAAATTTGTAAAATTTCAATGTGTATTAACTTCACTTTCTAACTTAGGGCTTTTACAGAGCATATCTTTTCCTCACTTTTACAAGAATAAATCATCACTTTAAGATAATAACAAATTGATAAAACAAAACACTAAATAAAATATGTCAAACTTATTGAAATTATAAATAAATCATTTTAAACAAATATTACAAGATTTATCATTGGTTTTCCTTAAGAAATCTATAATATCCATCAAGACATTTACCTTTAGATGGATATGACAGATCCAGTAAAGATGACCAACGATAATCTGCTTATCGCTGTATTACAATGTAACATCAGTGACGTCGTCACCCTTATGATGTCAAAGAACAATGGAATCAATGATAATTTTTTCATATCGGCATAGTAACCTGATAAAGGAATTTTCTCAGGCCAGTAAGATCAAAGAAAAAACACATTAACCAAGATTAGTTTATAAATAGCAGGTATGTCTATCAAATTATCTTATCCAGCGGAGTAATCTTTGGTGTTATTACATCATACAGGTGCTGATTGGCTCTTCTGGAGGACAATAATTTAATTATCTCCCTTAATGGATTTAGAGAAAAAAAACCTTTTTAATACTATCAATATCATATCAGTAATATAAGAAAATGGTGAATCTAATTTAGAAGGTGACAGAAAACCCTGTAAAAACTGCATAGTCTAATACAGAATTCTAAAAACCCTGTCATTATATGGAATTTTGGACAATACCTATTTTTGTACATTTACAGATAATGTGTTATGTAGCAACTATGATGTCATTTTAATAATGCAAACTATGTTCATAAAATTTTATATAAAATGATTTAATGCCTTATCAGCTGTGTCATTCACAATCACAAACAAGCTTTGTTTCTTTCCAAATTTAACAGGCATTTCTTTATTGTTGTTTAATAGTCGTAATGTTAATTTCTAGGTTTTTATTCGCAATTAAAATCTACGAGTGCAACAATAGCTTGAAAAATATTGTTTTTTCTCAATATATAAATAATTTTCTAAGAGAAATTCTACATAGTCCAGAGACCTAAACATCTCAACAGGAAAATTCTAAACTTATGCATATTTTTGCATAACTCATTCATACATAAGTAAAATTCATTAATGACTGAATAAATATTCATTTCTAATAGATAATGGCACCTAATCTAAGCATAAAATAAAACCAAATTTAAAAAGCAAAAAAATAATTAATACTATTTTATCACAGTCTTCTAAATCACAGTTCATTGCATGTGTACAAAATTTGGTTCAGCACATTTTTACATATTTTAACAATTTTTGCATATACTTCTCTAACATAAACACATATTAATATAAAAACAACCAAAAAACTAATATTCATCTGGAGTAACATAAACCACCATTCTTAAGAATCTAGAATTTGATTGAAAATCCAACAGATGAATAGTTTTTAAAAATCTGACATATTTTCCTCTCAATTTTTAATAATGAGTATAAACCCCATTCAGATAGTTTATTAGAAACTTCTGTTTATGTCCATCCAATTTATGGCTGTTTATGAAATGGTTAGGAACTAAAAATAGCTCCAGCATAATATGTTACCATTTTACTACCATATTTATTAGACTTTTTAAGACAAGAGTTTTTTCTTTAAAATGGATGTTTTTCCCATTGTAAGTCTAGGGGAAAATGCAAAATTAACCTCAGTAGACTTATAGTCCAAAAAATAAAATACCAGGGTTGTACTTGTTTACATTTTTGTGCCAGGTCATTGAGTACGATACTTCAAAATACATTTCCCATGTACAACAAATACCGTATTTTTAGGACTATAAGACAAGTCTTTTTTTTTTAATTCCTTTCCCGATGATAACTTCTGAGGAAATTTTAGATTAGACCTATAGTCTGAATAGACTTATAGTCCAAAAAATACAGTACATAATATAGCAAAGAGTAAAAAAACTACACCTTACATTTTCTAAAAATAAATTTTCACACAGTATATAAAATGGATGGAATGGTGGCCATTTTGAATAACAATTATAAAGTAAAAAAATATACACATGATGTTATCAATACAGAAATATTTTTGACAACATACAAAATGGACGGAATGGTGGCCATTTTGAATAACAATATCATCTTAAACATTTTAAATGATGCTTACTTACATAAAAGAACTAAATGCAAAGACTTCAGCATAGAAAACTATAAGTACATATGCCCTTGTTAGGCCAAAAAAACATGTGAATGTTTACAGTAACTCAACCAACCAGAGATTGTCCATTCGACCCTTCTCATTTTTATTTCCAAAATTTTGTCAAACATGCAGTTTTGAGAGTAAAAATATAATATAATGACTTTCACGACCTATCTACCCTATTTTTTCATGTAACCATAAACAAATACATATTTTTTTGGCATATAAGTTAGCAATACTATTTGGCACAGTGAGAATAAGCTCAGCAGTTTTAATTTCTACAAAACTAAAGTAGCAGGCAGTAAAACATCAGGTAACAGGTAGATTTTCATGAAAATACACAGAACTCCCATAGTTTACAAAACAAGTAACTCAGATAAAAAACATACTGTAAATTTTAGAAATTATTGCATGCATTTATTATTGCGAATGTTTGAATGGCAACGATAATAAAAGTTTTATTTTTGCAAAATCTCGAAAAGTGTTACACAACATAACTAGAAAATTTCGGAATGTGAGTTCTAATTGTTGCGATTACAATCCCATCGCATTATTTGCAATAATAAAAACATCGCAATAATTTCTGCATTTACAGTATTTAATGAAACATACAGATAATAAAAAATACCATTAGATTATAATAAACAATCATGATTTTAACAACGGGGATTTAGCAAATGCAGAAAGATACAAATACATGAATCATAAGGGTTCAGAATGAGAGGACGTGGTTACATGGATGCTGTTTGTTTTCATAAGCTTTTACTATATTTGAGGGGAAAACTCCATGATCTTAGATGCAACTGGTTTCTTTGCGTTTATGGTTTTAATAATTTAAAAATGCCACACTCTCCAATTGGAGAGATCACATTTTTAGATGAAGGTATAGGAAAAAGACTATAGAAATACCATACAAAAATCCTTTAATTTGCAATACCCTGAAATTTAACCCTTTAGTCAAATAAATTACATGTGATATATCTTAAAGACTTGAAAAAAGTTATATGCTGTAATGCCTTATGTAGTCTAATTTTAGTTACTTGAATGGTCAAAAGGACTAAACAACATGTGGACTTGAAACTAATTTTCAGTCCCTTCAGCACCTTTCAATTTTAAATGTCATTGAAACTTATTAATTCTAGCCTCTTGAGCTCCTTTGAATTGTGAATGTCTTTGAACCTTATTCATTTGCACAGCCCCTTAACTCTGACAATTTTAAAGGGTACCTACTAATAGAGTGTAAAATGCAGAAATTATTGCAATATTTTTGTTATTGAGAATAATGTGGCAGGATTGCAATCATACTTATTACAACTTTCTAGCTATGTTGTGTTATGGTTTACGAAAAACTGCAAAAATAAAACTCGCATTATATTGCTATTCCAACATTTGCAATAATAAATGTACATAATAATTTCAGAATTAACAGTATTTCCCTTTAAATGTCAACTGATATAAACCACACTTGAAAGGCAATACATGTATAACAAAATAGTAAAATCTGAAGGTTAAATGTGTACTCTAAGACATTTTTACTACATACAAAGTATGTCAAGTTTTTATATGAAGACATTACTTTTGTAGATCAAATAATTTTGAGTAACTAAAGCATCTAAAGATAAAGAAAAAACACTTTTTATGCATGTCGTCATGATACAAAAGTTAATATCACTGTTTATAAATATGTTCTTCTTCCGTGAAATGATTTGAAAGCAAACTAGCACAGAAAAGTAGCAAGCAATCGGACAAATTCAAAATATCTTGGTCCATATAAAAGACTAATCTCTACCATGTTGAAAACAATGGAGGTCTAGGCATTGGTGGCAAGAAGTTGGGGTTTTGTTGAGACTGAAGTTGTTTTAACCCCTTCTCGAACTTCGTATGTGGTGTCATGAAAGGATTTGGTGGCGTCGATGTTCTTTCAATTAGTTCATCTTCTGACTGAAATAGGAACATAAAAATTAAGATTAATATAGATAGTTACAGCACTGAAGTGTGGTGGCGAGTTTGATTGCCTCAAAATGAGTGCATGTAAAAATTTAAATCTTATAATCAAAATAACGAAAATTAAAAAATTAAAAAATTAAATGCATATTTAATATACAAAAAAAGAAATGTGGTGTGATTATCTGCGAGACAGCCATCCAAAACATGTAAATTACATACATACAAATTGTTGTTAAACATTTACTGTACAAGAACTTTTGTTTGTGAAATACCCAAATTTGTGTATTTCACTGTTCCACAAGAAAAAAGAATCCATCAAAAAGCATATTTTACATCTAATATTCACTATTTTAAATTTTAAACCAACAATGTAAGAACCAACAAACTGGTTATGTATTTGATTATTATATCGTAGATGATCAATTTTCATGAAAATTTAAGTTCATTTCCCGTGTTTTGTTTGTTTTGTTTGATGTGACTTTCAACAATATTTCAGTCATATTGGGCAGTTACTGTTTTTAAATAAAATTTCAATTGCCGATTTCCTACAATTGTTGGATAAATCTTACTGAAATTACCATCACTCTTCAAATTTCAACAGAAATACCTTCTAAGGTACAACCAATCCCCCCCCCCAAAAAAAAAAAAACAAAAACAATTCTGGATTAGCCTTTAGTAACTGTTATGTGTCAATTTATTGTACCTTTGTTTATATGGGGCCATTTGAACTTTAGTGGGATTATTCTAGCATGTTATTCAGAATCACTGCAGTCTACAATTTAATGAATAATGCAATGTTTCTTATTAAAAAAAATTTTTTTTTATTGATGTGAGCATGACTGAAATATTGAGCAAAATTATGATATTGCAGGAACTTCCTTATAATAATTAACTGATAAAGATTAATCCCGCAAAAATGCTCTATAATCAATTGAATTGACATATTTTTTTAAACTGTCAATGAGTACAGGCCCCTGGTTCTAGGATAATTTCTGTTTTTATCATAAAATGTTACAAAAACAGTGAACTTTCAATATTTGTCACTTCCATTTGTGTCCAACTTGTTCTCGCCAATCCAATTTCTCGTCTTTACCTCCTCTTCCTCAATTTCATGTCTTTGGGGAATAATGGGGAATAATATTTAACATAGTAGATCAGGTAAGAACAAGTCCGACACAAACAGAAAGTGACAAATAATGAGAGAAAACTTTTTTGAAACATCTTTTTGACAAATACAGAAAAATATCCATGACCCATGGACCTGTGTAAATGAGGACTGGCTCACTGTTTCTTACTGGTAGAGGAAGCCGGATTACCAGAAAACACCAACCTTGAGCAGGTAACTGAAAAACCTTATCATGTGTGATGCAAGTTAAATGCAACCCAATGTTGTATGGTACAAAGTCAGGTGCGAACTATAGCCATATAGGGGAATTTTTAATTTTATGCATTTATTTGACAAGTTGACATTTCAAAATATAGTATACCATTTTCAGATAATATAAAAATTAAATGGATTAATCTATTAGAATTGCATGTTAGGAGGTACACACTTCAATATCACAAAAATTCTGAATATTGCCTCAGTTAAAAAAATCATATATTTGCTGGCAAATTTAGATAATCAATATGAAATGCATTTATCAACAGAGAAAATTATTCTAACTTTATATCTCCTAACACATTTAAGAAAAAAAATCAGGAAAAAGGTTATTAAAAGAAAAAAACTTAAAAGCAATGAATGTGCTAAACCATAGAGCTAACTCAGAAGTTATTTCATAATCAAGCGAAGATAGGTAAAGCTGTGTTCACACACCTAAATTATGTACTGAATCGTACAAGGGATGTCATTCGGTTGTCGTAAGCTTGGGAAAACTCTTGCTGTAGAGGAGAGTAAAAGGGCGAAGGTTGTCCAAGCCGAATTGATCCAGCCTAAAAATAGATTTAGTGTCAAATTAGATGATTAAAATTTAAACATGACAAATTCACCACATGCATGGACATTAGTGCATAAGAATTACTTCCCTTGAACTAAAAATGAAAATGAGATTTGTTCACATATTTCAAAAACAAAAATGCCAAACCATTATCTATAATTTGGAAAATTTAGATCAATTTTCAAAATAATGTGGAACCTTAACTTATTCACAAAAAATTTTAAATATAAATTTTTTTTAAATTCAAAGTTTTCCATCTTTTTTTTAATATCTCATTTTCATTTTTAATAGAAGGAATACTAATACCAAACAATAACACAACCAAAATTAATAACATTAAGCTCCACACATTATTATTGAAAATCCAAAAACCTGGACACAACCATTTATTCCAACACCAAGTGAAAAACTAGCATAATTTTCTAAAGCGTACAATGATATTGAATTTCAATTAGTGAAATGGAAATTTTTTTATTCCCAGTAAACAAAGACTCTTAATATTTCATTTTTTTACTTGAAATTTTATTGAAATATAAACATTTACAGAAAATAAAAACTACTAATTTGGAATGATTTTGAGTTATCTCCCTTGAGAAGCTTAAGTAATCTCCCATTATTAGCAAAAAAAAAAAAAAAAAATTCCAACACCAAAAAATGGCCAGCTACAAATTATATTGGAATAAAGGTTAACATACACATGATAACTGGATGAAAACCTTTACATTTTTATCAATGTTCTGGAGTTGTAAGAAGGTAATTCAGGAAGCTAGATTTCTGAAAAATCCAACATAAATACAAAATAAATATTAAAAATATTTAATTGAAATCTAATTAACATCTAAATCAACAAAATTAAAGTAAATACACAAATTTTGGTCTTAAACATGCATTCAGCATTAGAATAAATTATCTACATACAAGAAAGGTGTTTTTATCTAGGTCTGTATAGGCCAGTGATTGCAAAAATAAACCAAGCATCAGTGAAAATGATAATGCAGTCGAACAAAAATCTGTGCTTCTGAAATTTTCTTTTTTTTCTCTCAAATCAGCTTGTGAATAACCTGGCAATTCAAGTGCATAGAATTTGGTGCAAAATCATAAAGGTTTCAATTCGTAAACTCCCAATTCTAGACTTAATTTTAAGCATATGATCTCATTTTGCTTAATAAAAATAATCATGATAACAAAAATCACTGTAAAAATTGACTCTATTTCAAACATCTAATTAATTTGGATACAAGGCAAATTCCATATTAAAATGCCTCTTGGTTTCATTATGTTCATTTAAAAAAAGTGGCAATAAAGCTAAATATTCTTCTGGTTACATTGCATAGGCAGACATTTTGCCTAAATAGAATAAAAACTGGAAGCCTTATTTTGTATATAAAAAGAGAAAAAATAGGAGAAAAACCCTAACACAAAAAAGTGAAATTCTTTAAAAAAAATCATGCCTTAAAGGATTATTAAGAGACTAATTGAAACCTTTTTCAGTATTCCCATGCAGTGCTGTTATATAATGTCCATGCAGAGGGTTTAATATTGATCCTTTGAAAAATTGTAAAAAAAAACTCTTTTGAAAAAAGTCTCCTCTACATTTTTTAATATAAATCATGATAAGAACATGTTCGAAAAAAAAAGGTGCATGTTTTACTTCAAAAAAATTTTTATTACTTTTTTGTTAAGAATTTTTAGCTTTAAACTATTAATATAAATCATTTAAAAAATTTCTCAAGAATGGTTTTGGTCTTTATGGGAATCAGTAGTCTTCATGCATTTAAAAAAGTGCTTGCATTTTTTTTCTATGCATGCAATCATGCAAGTGTCAAAGATGCATCTCTTACATTCAAAATACATTCATTAATAAAAAGAAAAATATCTATTAATAAATGTATATCAATTCATCTGATAGTTAAGTTTTAAAAAACTTTGTTACAATATAAAATACTGTATTCTCATATTAAGCACCCCTTCCTTCATTTTATTAAAAATTCTTAAGCCAACTCACTAAAAATAAAATCATGCTAGTACAAAGCTTTACAAATTCAAAGAATAGAAAATTTCTTAGAAAAAACAGCAATCTGAAATATCGATATAGTGTTTGTGGAGGGACACTACAATTCTTAATTTCAGGTATTCCAAACTACGTATTTAAAACAGAAAATATGTTCAACCACACTTGATAAAATTCAAGATTTTGACAATTCTTATAAGTATACCCGATTTTGAATTTTGGGTTATTAATATGAGGAATATAATATCATTTTTGGGGATTTTTAGAAATAATTAATATTACAATATAGCTGTTACTAATTAAGATAAAAAGCATTAGCTTTTCAATATCCTACAGCAAGTAATTATAAGAGCTGAATTAATCAGGCTGTTTGGTTGAAAATTATAGCAGAATATATTTTATAATAAAAGTTTGTTATTTGACTGATATAAAATGAACAAATGGAAGTCCTAAACATTATAAGGTTTCAAATTCCATAATTTTAAAAATGGCCAATCAAATAAATAGACAGAACTACATTGTACTTTACCTGAAAATTACTTGCTACAGAATATTAAATAAGGATATAAGTCCTTGCTAGACTGATCATTGGTTTGTCAAGGACAGTAAAAAAATGCCACCACATTCAGAATGGGCTATGCCATTAAAATGTACATGGGGAGGGGCTAAACGCATTTAATTGTGGGTTCCCACAAAAGAAATAAAAACTTTCTGCGGCAAATGTCTTGATTCCCCTTGCCAACATTTTAAAACTAAATTTGAGGCTTAATCCCAAGTAAATTTTAATCGAATAGCCCTAAAAGCCATGTAAAAATGTAATCTACTAAAGTGGCCTAAATAAGAAAATGTAGGCAAAAAAATTGTTTCAATATATATAATCTAACAATTATAAACCATAGACATTTCTTTTCAATAAGGATGATAAATAATCTCAAGCTGGCCTTATTTTCCTTATCAAGCTAAAATAGCTAAACCAAAAGCCAAAGGAAGCCAAACTTATCTTAATTACAAATCTGAAGAAAATAAAATGTGAAGAAAAAATTATCCATGTGAATTGTTTTTGCTGAATCTGTATATGCAATAACCTTATCACATTTGTTACATGGCCTGAAAAAAAAGCTTCACCTAACAAACAAGTTAGAAAATATTTATGTGGTATGTGTATGACTTACACTTTTGTTTGCAATAGTTCCATTCCCTCGTATATTATGTGTAGGACTATATTTTCTAAGGGAAGCACTTCCCATTCTTTGTGCTGAGGCACCTGCATAAGGTTGACCTAAAAAACAGCCAATTAAAATCCTGTAATTTTTTTATAATCTTACTATTCATGATATAAATCTACTGGTAATGAAATAAAATACTGCAGAGACTAAATAAAGTATATTTCACCCATGGGGTTTGATCAATTTTGAGTTCAAGTGTACATCACCGGTACTCACATTGTGGGTGTAAAGATTCCATCAAAAAATTCCAAGCAACCAAATAGAGAATCACACTTTGTTCGACATTGATAAATTTTTTCTATATAAATATAATTTTAATGGGAAAAACATTTATTTTAAAGAAAATTTATTGTTTTATAGTGTAAAAAATACAGTACTTTACTGAGAAAATACAATCATAAGTACCTGGTATGGGGTCAGGTCTTGTTGATTGTGACCTAGACTGTCTATTTACACTACTATTATCATTTCCATATGTAAATGGACGTGGTTGACTGGTATGAGGGTGGACCTCCTTCCCAGGGTTGGTACCATGGGGGTGTTTTTGTGGCGACAGTGTTGGTGGCTGCTGTTTTTGTCTGAAAAAAAAAACAACAAAATAAGCAGTTTTTACTTTTGGTAAGTGATGTTAATGAAATATGATTAACCAAATTATTTTTGTGCTGACTTGTATTTTCAATGAAAAACATTTTATGGACTAAGACAATCCTCTTTTAAATTATCTCCCTTAGCTAATTTACATCATTTTAGGTAAAGAAATCATTCAATGACAAATGCCTTATTTGCAACAACTCAGTGAAAAGAAGCTATTTCTAGAAATATCTTTTACACCCTGAGAGAACTGAGATCAATAGAACACAAAATATGCCCAAAATTTAAACTGTGACAGACATGTTTTGTCTTTTAAAATAATTCTGTCTTTGGATTTTATTCAGTTTATTATCATCCAAACTTTAATCACTACAGGTTCTGACAGGCTTTTCAAAGGCAGTATCATATTTTCTGCAAAATTACATACTTTGCTTGGATTTTGTAAAAATAAAATAGGTGGCCACATGTAAACAACATTAAGATATTATGCAGAAACAGTAACTTGTATAATATCTTCTATGCAAATAAATATATTCTTGCTGAAACTTTACAACACAATTTAATGCATTGAATAATTTGCATAAGGGACAAATGACCATTTCATCAACAAAATCAAATCAGTGGGTTTTTCAGTTTTTCTTCACAATTTCGCATTTTTTATACATACCTTCTCAGATAGACAGAGTCTGGTTTTTGTTCGTTGATATTAACAGTCATTTCTGTAAGGACTTCTTCATCATTGGTTTGTTGTACATCAGGCTCACCATTATAGTCTGAAAAGGTTAAAGGAGAAGAAGATGTTTTTGAAAGATATAAATATTAAAGCTTATCTGTCAATTGGTCATGAAAATCAAATTAAAAAATATGAATCTTCAATTTTTTACTATTTAAATCGGTGTTTTAAAATAATGGTTTTTGAATTTTCCGCCCCAATGTGCACCGCCATGATTGGTTTTGTTGTGACGTCACGAAGTCGGTTTGTATAGTGAAAGTGAAAAGGTAAACATTTGATAATCCCGTATGATGTCTAGAGAAAGTGAAAATTTGGGGCTCTATATAATTTCGAGCCGGAATTTAGAGAGAAAGAGATCAAGGAACTAGGTAGTAAGATGTCCAAATGCAGTGACGGAGGAAGAGATTCGCAGCACTAGGTCTGGTGTTTTTGTCACCAGTGTGAGGAAATGGATACTGTCGGAATTTTTTGTCGGATCGGGGATGGCAAAAAACTTTTCGAACATTTCCCTTTTTCATTTGTGCAGTACGTTTAAAAGCCTGACAATATGGCATGATTTTGAAATGAACTAGTTAAAAATTGACGGATTAAATTCTTTGTTTACATGTCCAGCATCAGTTACAAACCGACTTAGTGACGTCACACGCTAATCAGAAGCTATCGGCAATAATCAATAAAATAATCACCATCGATGCCGTATAAGCAGCAGTTATACAAGATGGCTATCTACATGAAATTTGAAGATTTCGATTTTTCCACAGCCTTGTGCATTTTACGCAAGGACTTTTTGGATTTAAAGTTATTTATTTTTATTTACATAGGCATGATTTCTTATAGGAAGCCAGCTTATTAAAGAGGTGGTCTTTCCCTTTAAAGATATTATGTGCAGCTAAGTATTAATAAATTTTATTAATCCCATGAGAAATTACTAAAAACAAAAGACTGTATTATTGTCAATATAA
>JAULBM010320753.1:0-13552 GCA_032357055.1 Geukensia granosissima | reverse complement strand
ATAGACAGAGAAGAAACTACATGTACGAGGCTTTCCTTGACAATCGTATACAATTTTATTTTTTAGCGTTCGTAGGTACTTTCTTATTGATTTAAGTAAAATGTTTTGTTTGAAAAAAGACAGTAAATAATTTTATCTAATTTTTTAATTATGATTTTTGTTTCTTTTTAAATATTTTGGTAATTTCAAATGTAAAGCAATTGATATTTTACCATAGAATAACTATCTCTATTGAAATATCATGCTAGCACCAGCTACTGATGTCAAGGAAAAAGCAACGATTAACCAAGAGAAAGGTAAGGAAGATAAGTCAATAGAAAATCTAGAAAAACCATTGGTAAGTGAAACAAGTGAAGTGACAGACACTGATGTATCTCTAAACTGTTTCAAAGGTATAGACCCAGAGGCGTGGAACATCTTTCTTGCAAACAGAACAAGATCAGAGCTGAGCTAGAAAAAGGAATTCGAAACTAGTCAAGGTAATAGTTCTGTTGAGGAAATGAGGTACAAGGGACCCAAGGTGCCCAAACAGAATGAAAGAGATGACCGATGCTTACTTTATCACATTTGAAAAGCTTGTTGAAGCTTACAACTGGAAGCAGGGGACCTGCGCTACTCGTTTAGCAGCCCTCTTATCAGGTAAGGTCCTAGAAGCCTCTGCTAGGATGGCGCGTGATGATTCACAGGATTACCGAAAACTGAAAAATCTATTTTACGTAGGTATGAGTTAACTAGTGAGGCATATCGTAAGGAATTTAGAAGTTCGAGAAGGCACCATGATGAAACCTTTGCTGAGTGGTCAGTCAGACTTTCAAGATTTGCTGATCAATGGTAGGACCCAAAGACATAGCACCAACTGCTATTAAATCAACTGAGGTCAAGTCTTTTAAAGACTTACTTATTAGAGAACAGCTTCCCGAGAGTTCACCAGAAGATCTACGTACTTGGTTGAAAGAACGTAAACCGAAGTTAGGTAAGGAAATGATAACATTAGCTGATCTGAACATAACTTCCAGGTCTAAAGGATCTGATCACACGTCAAAGTCAAACGTGGAAATGTCAAGTCAAATCGGATTTCCAAACGTTAAAGGAGGTAATCCATTAAAGGAAACAAGAAAATACTTTAACTGTGACAAAGGAGGCCATATAGCGTCATAATGTAGGTTAGAAAAACGTACGTATAAGAATTTATGGACAGATTAACAACAAAGATCTTTACCCTGAACTTTGAACCACAGAATTAAAGGAAAAGTAAAATGGGAAGTCAGTAATGATGTTGAGGAACACAGGATTTACGCAAACCTTAGTGCACTCGTTGTTATTGCCTAAGAGAGCTTTCCTACCCAAATGAGACGACATGTGTCTTTCTTGCAGATGGAAACAGAACAAACTTTGCCGTTTGCAAATGTTTCATTGAAGTCAATGCAAAATTGACTGAAGAAATTTTGGAATTGTCGACAATCTCTTTGAAGATGTGCTTCTAGGCAATGATATTGGCAAAATACCTTCTGCTCTAGTGGCAACAAGAGCCCAGACAAAGAAAGAAAATGGTAAGTAGCGTGAAGTTAATGAACATATGAAGAGAATTAAAGTAAAATGTAAACTTCTGCTAGAAATTAATGAGGAGAAAGTCCTTACGAACATAGGTCTGAAAATACAAACGACAGAAAGCCCAAAAAAATCATTAGACATTACACCTGGAACGTTGAGAGATCTGCAAAAGGAAGAAACCTTTAGAAAAGATAGAAAAGCGACCCTGAAAACTGGCGAATCACATATATATATTTTTATATAAAAATGTAATCTTATACCGGATGTGAATACAGAAAGGTCAGCCAGCAAGTGACAAAAGGGAACAGTTAGTCGTTCCTAGAAAATGCCGTAATAATATTTGCAAGATGGGACACGATATATCTTAACTGGACATTCAGAAATCGATAAAACAACCGCTTGATTAACGCAGAATATCTACTGGCCCGGAATGCACAAGGATATTGATGGGTATTGCTCAACTTGTGATATGTGTCAAAAAAACGGCTCAAGATTTAGTAAGGAGAAGGTGCAGTTAGTGTCAATACCCGACGTTGTTACACCTTTCAGCAAAGCAGCCATTGACATTGTTAGTCCATTACCAAAAACAAAAAAGTATTTGTGGAAATATTTACATTTTAGTCCTAGCTGATTACGCTACGAAGTACCCAGAAGCCGTATCCTTACCTACCCTTGATACTAAAACGATTACAGACGCATTAGTCAATATTTTCAGCCGAGTTGGTTACATCTTACTTTTGTTCCACGGATGATAAAAATGTTGATGAATTACCTTCTGAAAGTTCATCTGTTACTTCAACTAATGAGGCATGGACAGGTGTACGTATTAGTGACACCTTATCGGTAGAACAAAGAGGAGAGGTGAAATTGATTGAGCCTAGAATTGAAATGAAGAATAAAACAATTACACCTATTAAACAAAACTCTATCGAATTCCAGAAAGTAAGATGGAGGAAGTAAATGCAATACTTGATAAAATGTACAAGTGTGGAATTATCGAAGAGAGTCAAAGCACCTGAACATCCCCGATTGTGTTAATACAAAAAAGAACGGAGTTTAAAACTTCTGTATTGATTACAGAAAACTAACTCGGTGTGTAAGTATGATGCCTATCCTATTCCGAGAATGGACGATATCTTGGAGAAGGTTAGATCTTCGAAATATCTAAGTAATCTTGATCTTACCAAGGCTATTGGCAAAATCAAGTGGAACCATCTTCTCGGGAGCTGACCACTTTTATAACCCTTTTTTGGTTATATCAGTTCAAGATAAGGCTTTTTGGGTTGAATTCAGCACCAATTACCTTTGCCCGATAGATGAAAATACTTCTTGCTGAGGAAAGAGTCCCTCAGTGACTCATACTTCGACAAAAATGTTTGATGACACCACTGTTAGCAGCAACAGCTAGCAAGAACATTCAAGTCATCAACGAGATGTGTTCACAGTTATATCAAAAGCAAACCTCACAATAAGTCCCAGCAAAAATCCGGACAGAATTGACAAAGTGTAAAACTATCATGGAGTATCCACGACAAAACTTAAAAGGAACTACGAGATTTCCTTGAACAAATTACTGCAGGAAATTTATTAAGGATTTCGCAAGAGTTGCGCTACCACTCTCATATCTTACTCGTAAAGGTAAGACTGTTTCAGTTGACTGGAAAATTGAGTCTGAGTACTTTTGATAAACTAAAAACACTCTTTTATTAGATTCGGTACTTGCGGCTTCTGACTTTGGTAAGTTATTTACTGTGCAAGTTGATGCTTGTAACGGTGGTATTGGAGCTGTGCTGTCCCAGACTGATGACAAAGGTGAGGAACATCCAGTACAATACCTTAATGTGAAGCTGTTAGATCGATAATGTACGTATCCAACAATAAAGAAATAATAACTCGCCATTGTCTGGCTAGACAGCAACTACAGTATGACCTGTGTGATCAAAAATTCGAAATAATAACCAACCATCGACAGCTTACACGGCTGGAGAGGGTAAAAGATAATAATCAAAGGTTATGTAGATGGAGTCTTGTTTTGCATAAATACAATTTTAGTTGACTCAAAAATCAGGTTGTCAAAACAGTTATGCTGATGCACTATCTCATGGGTTTATTAGTTATGTATGACATACATGTATAGTAAAAACTTTTTTGACTGTATTTGTTAAAGATATTTCGGGAAATATTTTCCCTCAAACTAAAGGTGGAAGGAATGTGAAAAAGCTTTTTTCATATTTTTATTACAGTAACTGTGGTTTTTATTTGTTGTTTTTGTCAATATGATAGTAATGATGTTAACCATATATTTCGTGTCATATAACCTTATCATTACGTTTTTTACTTTGCCTTATTATCTCTGAGAGTTTTAGGTTGTAAAATTGTTTTGCAGCCGTTAAAGTAGAGCTAGTGTGATTGTAGAGAATGGAAGGACAGGCGTTAGTCGCAGATAGTATTTTGTCCTATATGAACTCTTTAAAGTGTCTCCAGGATATTCCAACCATATTAAAGTAGATTCATTTTGTGACCTGTGGATATGTATATTTATATTAGACTAGACAATAAAACATATATAATCAAATCGTGTGTGCAGATTTTAACTTGGTCGCACAGGGGATCCCTTTTTTACCAAATTAATGAGTTTAAAGTTGATGAAAAGTAGTAGTTAAACTAGATCTCATGGCATTCAAAGTCCAATGATCACAAATGATAAAAAATAGTAGATATGGGAAAAGAAACAAAAAATGAAGCCCTCCTTTAATAAAATATGCATGAAAACAACTACATCCCCTGCAACGTAAAAGCTTTCAAACCACACGTGCACAATTTAAACGTTACACGCACACGATTTGCAAATGACACGCGAACCACACGATACACGATGTAAGCTCCGCGTTGCACGCAAAAAAAAACCACAATTTCGATCTTGTGATTGAAGGTCAAAATAGACAACTGATTAATATTTACGAAACGAATTAAGTACTGTTTTATAGGGTTTAATAAAACCAGAAACAAATATTGTACATTTATGTCCTGTTAAAATTTTAAAAATATATTTTAAAAGATTTAAAACGTTTTAATGCATATATCGTGTATACTTTCTTTACTTTGTAAAATGACGATCACGATGATTAAATTCTAATATTTATGAAAAACTGAACTCCTGAAATTATACCAGAAATCTTTAAATATTTAAACTACCTTGTCAAGAAACAAAAAACAATTTAGCACTATGTATTTGATTTTTAGGTCAGAATCATTTTTATAGTTATTAAACGAAAAAAAAGAATAAATTCTTCGGTCATCAAAAACTTGAAAATTGAAACAATAAATGCCTTGTCGCGAACAAAAAACATCTGGATAAATTAAAATCTATTCTACTTAGTAGGTCGGGGTTATAAATTCTAAATGTTATTAGAATTAATTCTTAATTTGCATGAACATTTACAATTTTTTATGTTTTTAAAATCTGAATAAATGTCTTGTTGCGAACCAAAATACATTCTGTATTGTTGATTTGCATATTTATGTCTTAAGGTCTCACTTGTGACTTCTGAATGCAAAATAGCATTATATCTTTAGTCGCATGGATCGTCATTAGAAATGTTCCAAAATTTGAAGAAAGTTTCAATGTCTTGTCGCGAGCAAAAAAATCTGGATTATATATTGTATAATCATCTCTTAAGGTCAGAATTATAAATTCTGATTATAAAATAGCATAATAAATTTTTAGTCGCATTGATCTTAAACAGAAATTTTCCAAAATTTGAACAAATTTTTGTTGCGAACTTAAAATAATTTATATTATACATTGTATATTCATCTGTTAAGGTCAGAATTACAAATTCTGAATGTAAAATAGCATAAATTCTTTAGTCGCATGGATTTCAATATTTGAACAAATGTCCTATCGCAAACCAAAAGTAATTTGGATTATTTATTGTATATTAATTTCTTAAGGTTATAACTTTAAATTCTGAATGCAAAATAGCAGAAATTCCACGGAATTTCCCAGGTAGAAACGTGATGATATATCGCACTCTGAAAATTATCTGGGTTTAACACTTTCTAAAATCCTGTCGGGTTCCACTTCTCATTTTGAGATCATAAACGACAGATATACATCGATAATATCACAATTTTTTGACGAGTTCTCTTTCATATGACAGGTAAATAATTGGATATATATTTCAACAATAATAATTTAAAAATAAATCTTTTCGTGAAGGCATAATACACGAAATAAAAAATCATAACGATTGAAAATCAAACGTTTCACGAATAAATTCGACCAATCAAAACCGTTTTACGATGTACCTTTCACCATGCATGATTAGAACCACACGACACACATTAAAGGCAAACCACGTGCACACGATCTGCACGTTACACGCACACGATTTACTCGTTACAGTTTTTTGGAAACCTTTTACGTTCCAGGGGGTGTATGTTTCATTATATTTAACCATGTTAAGCTTTTAGTGCTATATAATGCACAATATTTTCAAAGAATATAGGTATCAACATTATAACTTTCACTATTATAGTCTCAATGCAACGATTTTTTTTCACTCACCTTAATTGACAACGTAGTATTTAATATTGGAGTTTAATTATTCGGAATTGCATCATCACTGTGCAGTCTTAAGAGAAATATCTTCATTTTATTTGGGCTTGTTAAGTACTCATACTGTTGTTAAAGAATTTACTATTTGACTTAGATTTATTCTTTTATTTACAATTTAACCCGGCGCATGCTCCTGTCCCAAGTCGTGATCACTGAATGTCGAACTATTATGATTGCAAATTAGCTTCAATTTCTACCAAACCTTTCTAACACTACTTATTTTAACTGTCCCCTGTGATTGAAACGTGTTTGTCTAATGTTATATATTATGTCGGGTCATTGATGACATAATCTACAGGAATATTTAAACTCTCTCAACTTCCACACTAATGCCTATAGCGCCGAGTCCTTTTGACCAAAATATAGGCAATCTGCACAGGTTGCTAATATTGCGTTGATATGACATTTATAAAATGTCGAATTATTTTTGTTCTTTTATAAATTTCAAGGTTTATCCAGATTATCCTGTTTCTGGTAGAATTGCAATATGTATACCTGATAGTTGTAGTGACGATGATGCTCTTAAAACTGCGAATGTTGGTAAGTGTATAAGTTTCTGTCGTATATTCCATATGATATTGAGGAGGAAATACCTTAAAATAATGAATATGATATGATCCTTTAGTAATCTGTCAGAGAAAATATTAACTTTGATAATTAAGAAAAGTTAATTGTGAACATGATATAATTTTTTGTCTAACATAACATCGGGGGTTGGTTATGAAAACAGGTTTAACCCCGCAACATATTTTATGTGCCTGACTTAAGACAGTTTCCTATAATCAAGTGGATATCGTTGTTTTTTGTGTTCAAATGTTACTTGTTTTACATTGTATACTTATTTTCCCGATAGTTATTACATTTGTATATATACTAATTAACGCACTAATTAAGGAAAATAAAGTGAACATGATATAATTTTTGTCTAACATAACATCGGGGGTTGGTTATGAAAACAGTTTTAACCCCGCAACATATTTTATGTGCCTGAGTTAAGACAGTTACCTATAATCAAGTGGATGTCGTTGTGTTTTGTGTTTAAATGTTACTTGTTTTACATTGTATACTTATTGTCCGATAGTTGTTACATTTGTATATATACTCACTTCTTATTTTTGGGGTGTTTTAAGCAGTGGGTTGCGGATTATGTGTCCATTATTGAAAGCCTTATTGGAACCTGTAGATGTTCTCATTATCACGTTTGAATGACTGTCTGATAGACAATCATACGATATTGTCCATTATTAAAGCACAATGTAGGTTGAAAAACTGTTAATACAGAAGGTACTGTGATGATTTTATTATTGCGAATTATTCGAAAGGACTGTAATTGCAATAAGTAGAACTAGCATACCGAAATATTTTAGTTGTGTTGTGTGTCACATAAAATTCGCACTATTGTCACTATTCGAATACTAGCAAACAATAAATGCACAAAATCCAGAAATGACTAATTGCAATCTTGTTCATTTCTGAATGTAATCTTGAGTTAACGACTTCCAGTGTTGTTATGTTTGTATAGTTATTTGCAAATCTGCTTGCTTAACCGTTTTTCAAACGAGATTTGATTGAGGTATTGTCGGTAAAATTGTGTATATCATAAAATAAAATCTACCAGTTAAAGAACTTTAACCAAGGGTAACTATTTAATTTAAATAACACGATAACCGTCCATAGATTCCTTACTGCCTAAATGGAACTTATATTACTATGATAAACTTGTTCTATTAGATTGATATCTGTATCTCATAAATAAACAATGTAGATATTGACTTTTTGTGCATTGAATATATTACACACGTTTATTTCCCAAAAGCCTACTCGGGTACTGTAATTCAGGTTACCTTATGTTTTATTTATTTTTAACAAGATACAAATTTGTTTCACTTTGAACAAAAAGATCTGAACACTTTTTTTGAGTCAGTCTTTCATGTTAACTAAAATATAGAATAATATTAACCTGAGATAGACCTACATTTGTTTAAAAGACTTTTATTCGTATGGGTGGTTTCACGTTTAACTGTGAAAAAGTAGGGTGGAAAAGTTAAAAGTAAGCAGATTTTTAGGTCGTTTTTCAAAATTGAATTATATATCAATCTATAAATGAAAAACAAAAATATTTCATGCGTTTCAAAATATTTAAAAAAGTGATATTTAGCGAGAATTTATATACATTCTTCAACAAACTACCACATTTTAGAATATAGTTCTCCATGGAAACGAAGTTTTGTTTAAAACCAATTTGGTTTCAGTTATTTTTTCTATTGCTCTTCCTACATGGTACCTTCGTACAAATTCTTTTTTATGGACCATAACTTCAATGAAATTGTCATATTTATCAATGCATACTGTATTCGTATTTTCAGTTCTTCCTTCTAAAGTAAAAACAATGGTACAAGTAGTGAAAGCAACCTGTCAACGAGGAAAAAAATATTGGGACAATAAAGCTAAAATTACATTGTAAGTAAAATTAAGAATGGACAATTTACACTTTTTTATATCTTTACAATAACCGTTCCTATTTTTTGTCTACATTTGATCATATTTCGAGACCAATCGTAGAGGATTTACAACTCATAAACTGAAGTATTTATCGTAAATTATGACGTATACTTAATTGACCCTTTTTAGCGATGCTGGGTTCCTGAACTTGACGCTTGCGTTGAAAAAAGCTTCCGGGTGTACGACAATCGACGACACAATAGTTCTGACGTCATATCTGATTATCTCCCGACGTCATTTTGGTGGGATGTGTTATTTTCTATCCTAAGTAACAGGAACACAGTTGTAGAAAAAGGGTGTATTCTTCAGTTAACCAATTCTCAACTTCGAAGGAATTTTGGCTTGGATAACGAAATGATTAGGAGAAGCATGTTAAGAAAGTCTAAAACCTTATTGAATTATTTCATTTTGGTGGTTACAAACGAAAGAAAGAGTGATATTGTAATAAAAAAAATTAGGTCTAAAAAGCATATCTAGAATTATTTTAAGTATATTTTCTAAAATATACGGATATGTTGATGTTTGTTTGTCCTTTAAATTATTTGGATTCATATTTTTTAATTGTATAAATAAAAAACACTTTTTTTAACTCAAATGATTTACAGTGACAAATAGAGTTTAAATATGTATTTATATAAACTTAACCCGTATAAGAGCGCATTCACGTTTATTGCCTGGACCTGGTACCGTTATGCCATTAAGACCATTTTTTATGTTTATCATTGTGTAACTCTTTTTTTATAGTTGTTGAATAGCGCGGTATTTTGATCGTTTTACCGTTCTTTGCCAAAAAACTGCTACATTAAATAATCAACAACGGTCTAAAGGACACCGATGTACCTGGACTTTTCACAATTACAAGTTCGTTGAATGTTGTTCAAATAAATATTTGTCATGATTATATAATTATGGCTCAAAATATGCACTTTGTATTTGAATTTTTGTTTTAGAATCATCTTATCGATTTTTATATTCTTTGCACTAATTGGGACAACTTATGACATAAAGAATATGTATTTTCCTAATAAAGAACTCAGTTTGAAACGGCGTGACGCTGGTTACACATTACCAGGAATTAAACAGCATGTCAGCCCTATTGTTGCAAAAAAGGAACACAATCCTCCCGAGAACAATGATTGCTTTATATCTATTGAAAACCATTCTACTAGAGAGATGAAGGAGACACCAATTCTAGAAGCATCGCTGAATCATGAACAAAGAAAACCTGCAAATCCAGGTGATCATTAAAATATTATATTAAAAGGATACAGATTTGGCGTAGGAAAAATATTTTGCAATCTCCATTTTTGAACTAATATTTGACACCAATAATATTTGTCAGAAAATAAATAAAGGCATATGTGCTTTTTTGCCCCAAAATACGAAGCTCTTGAATAAAGGGAGTGTAGCATTGTTTTAAAAATTTTGTTTTGCTTTATTGTTGTATCTTAATTAACAATTATAAGTATTGGCTTAAATCCAAAAAGGCCATTAACGCAAGATGTTTTTAATTTCATTAAATGAGGATTTTGTGGTTGTGTTACTGCTGTTTACCCCTAAGGGCGGCGGGGTCAAAGAAACAGGCCGTTCGTTGAACCCCAGCTTACGGGGCTTCCGTTGGTTAGTCGAGATGTATAAAAATACTCAACCACGCCTAGAATAGTGGGGTAAAGTCATTAGTTGTCAGTTTTCTCCACCGGGAGTTGAAAGCTATCCTAAAGGGACGTCAGTTAGATAGGCGGGATGTTTACATTCCCAATCTGTCTCGGACGGGAACTTTATCACCATGTCCCGTGTTGGGAAAATGCCACGCTCTCAGCAAGTTAAAGATCCCTTTAAAACATCATGTAATGGGCGGTCGGTAGGTGACTAATTGTTAAAGCAAAACACCACAATGCTATCCAAACGGTCCCATTTTGGCTTCCTGTGGCTATATAATTCCCCGGACTAACCCATTAAATGATTTATTGTTTGATAAATTGCTCATGTCCTGAATATGCATAAAATATTTCTCACTCGACTTTAAACAACAGCAATCAACAAATCAATCAATAAATCTAATTTTCGAACTTCTCTAGTTTTTTCCTTTTCATAGCATTAATATTTTAGTCCTGTGACCACAACTTATCGTTTATTTTTTCATTTAATTGACATTACCTTCTTAAGGAAAACATATCAAAAATCAAGTGAAATGATTTTCCCGGCGAATTTTCAAAATATTAAATTTAAAAAGACAAGAAGACTGACCCATAAAAACCCATTAAAATATTATTATTCTTAAAGTAGCAACGAACATTCTTATCTGTTAGATTTTATGAGATGTGTTCTGTGCCAATTCAGTGTAGATTTTATATTGCCTAAAACTAATTTTTCATATTATGCTTGTTTCAAATTAATATAGCCCTCTCATCAGCTTTTATGGAATAATTGGTTAAAAAGACTAATCTCCTGCCTTAATCCATATAATGAAGTACACCGTACCTCCGGCAAAAAGTAATACGATGACAAATTAAAAATAAACACATTACAAAGGGAATGACTGTGAGAGCAGAATATTATTCTCTTGAAAAGGTGTTTTCTGTATAAAAACATATTTGTCTGATAATACTTGAAGTTTTGGAATCAAAGTTTTCCACATTAACAACTTTAAAACCGTCTTAAAAAATTTATTCATCAGTGTTTTGTTAAACAAAATGGATTTTTAAGATATAGATAATTGGTTTTAGATAAAACGATGTCTAACTTTGTTAGAAAACACACCGCTTCTGCTAATAAATACATTGAATGTTATATTGTCAAAATGATGGACTTTATGATTGACAACATTTTTGTGGAATTTGGTGGCTTTGTTGTTTTAAATAGACAGTTGGCATTCCAATGGGGAGAAACAGTGAGACCCTACTAGACGACTTGTTTTTGTACTCGTATGAAGAAGAATTCATTAAGGGATCCTGCGAAACAACAAGAACAAATTGGCCAAACGTTTACTTTTACTGTTCTCTATATCGATGATGTTTTGTTATTGAAAAAAATCTGCGTTCAGTGAACATCTCGATCAAATATATCCCAGTGAACTAGAAATTAAGGAGACTCAAAACAATCTGCTTCATACCTAGATTAATTCCTCGAAATTGACCAAGATGGAAAACTTGTTTCAAAGATTAACACAAACGGTATGACTTCAATTTTCCTATTGTTATCTTTCCATATTTATGTGGCAATATTCCTGCTTCCACTGCCTGCGGGGTTTATATTTTGCAGTTGATTCGATACTCTCGTGCCTGTTCCAAGTATCAGGATTTTCTGAAGAGAGCATTGCTTTTGCCGCATAAATAACTACAACAAGTATGCATCCAATAAAGGTTTAAGTCGCCCATCCTAAATTTTTTGGTCACCATTACGAATGGGTTGATCAATATGGTATCAGTGTATCTAAACTAGTTATGGACCTCTTGCCGGTAATACAAAGTAAGGTGATCCCTTCTCGGATTGACGTTAACTAGGGTTGAGATTTAGGATTTAGGGTATTTAGCGCAAGACAGGGTATGCTTACCCTTCATGAGAAACTGATCCTACTGCTGTGTTGTAAAGGAGTTCGTGGTTTCCAAGCATTTGTTTCTTTTGTTCAATTTTATCTTTTGGTTTGATTTAATTTGTCTTGTCTCTTTGGACTATGCCTTTTTGACTCTCGAATGGGTATTCTACACTCGACTTTGCATATTGCAATTAAGATTGTTTTATATGGACCTATACATGTTCAATTTTATATAACAAGCTTGGCAAGGTTGCTAAATGTTAATGTAAAAAAATTGATTTTTGTGTGGCGCTTTCGTTGACTGACAAGACGCCAGCGCTGATCGGGTTTAATATGTTGGTGTTTCTGTTTGAAATAATTAATCAATTAATTAGCAAAACATGAGAAACAAGAACAATTTGAACAAGTATGAATTCATAGTAAGGTTGGGCTACTTGTGCGTAAGAATGAAAAGGATATTTCATTTAAAGCAAAAACTTAAAAACAATAAAAACCGAAGTTGTCATAGAAAGTATGTCTGTAGTGATTTTTTATAGGAAACGGCAATCATTTCTCTATCGTTTTTTTTTTAAAGAATTTTGCTTAATTAATTGATAACAAAAGGACGTAATTGAAATTAATATGTCTAAGTACGATTCCATCACAATAATTTTCTTTCAAATGCAACATTTGAATAAACAGTGTATATAGGTATTGCATTATCTGCGTTGCAACTCTTTTCTTAAACTATCTCATATTTTATATGGCTGTTAAAATACATGATATTTATTATCATTATTGTTATTTCTAGGGATAGTTTATAAATTGTTGGTATCATTTTCGGTGATAACAAATGGATCAAAGATTCTGAGGACAAAACAGACGTCCGAAACTATAACAGCTTTACATGGAATACGTACCATTTCATTACTGTGGGTCATGTTAGGACATACATATTCCTATTCGAGCAATTTTATAGGTATGATTAAAGCTTAAGGCTGAATGTGAAATAATTTGTATTCAGACAGACTGATGTGAAACGCACTACAATAAAGTAACGTGGAGTAAACAAAAAATGTATTCTCAAACAATTTGAAGAACTAATACAATCTATTCAAATCTGCTCTGCCAAACGCATTTGATATTTTATATATTATCTGTTTACGACACTTCTTCCCATTCCTAAATAGAAAAAAATGATTAATTTGTTATTCATTGTTTTGTTAAAATATAAAAATAGGAGATGTGGCATGATTGTCTATGAGACAGCCACCCACCATGTGACAATAGAATTTTAACTTCTACAGGTCCTATTATGGCCTTCAACAATGAACCAGAGTCCATACCATAACAGAAGCTGTAAA
>JAULBM010320742.1:0-13552 GCA_032357055.1 Geukensia granosissima | reverse complement strand
ATCACTCATCATTAATATGCTCTCGTCCTGAATATGCATGAAATATTTGCCACTGGACGTTAAGCACCATTCAATCACTCAATCAATGTTTGTCATAATATATTGATCTTATACATGTAAGCTTGCATGTAAAATATACCTGAGCAGATATATGATGACCACACCTTGTATTCATATACCTTCTTACCATAACGTTTCCCATTTCTATTTGTTTGGATTTGAGCGCATCCTTGCTTTATTTGAATATTTGACTTCCAGTGTTTCGGTTCTAATGCTACTCATGAGAGATAACTCATTGAAATGTACAAATAGCACACCTTAATTTTCCATTTTCATTTAACATGTGTAATTTTGTATTTTAAAGAGTTCTTATGGGTGTACCAGCACTACCAATTCAAACAAAATTATTTTTTCAGCAAAAGTCATTAGCAATGCCCTTATTAACAAATATAAAATTAAACGTCAGCACTAAGAAGACTACATCATAAAACAGACAACGGATTCACTTTATCAATCAATAGTTACTTCATAAACCACGCTTCATCCGTAAGGTAAGGATGCTTTATAATATTACTTGTTCTCGCTTCCGAGTAAGCTTTTTTTTACTATTCTTATGATAAAATTAACAAACGAAAATATTTTTACTTAAGCATTGATTAAAAAACTTATAGTAATGCGTGTGAGGTTTTTCCTATCTGTCTTTATATAAACAAAAAACTGGGAACAAAAATACAGAAATACTGCCACACATTTTCTTTTATTAAATTTTAAAGATACATGTAGAGAAAAAAAATCGGTAAAAGAAATAAGAAGAGAACGTTTTTAAACTGAATTGTTAAAAAATGTATGGAAAATAAGGTTATTTTATTCTTATACTTAAATGAATTATCAAAGAAGCGACTTAATTTGAATACAGGCCCTCCAAACATTCATCAATTACATTCCAATTTAAATCATTCATACATAGAGGAATTCAATGAACATAAATACTGAAATGATAATTACACTGCTGTTTACACTATTGTGTTTATAAGATGATATTATGACATTTTTTATCACATTATAAGTCTTTCCATATTTTAACTGCAGAATGCTGAAATGATTCAATGTGTAGATTCTATGTGGTCGTGGTTCAAATAAATAATTTGCTGTAGATCGTATGTTACAACCTTCATCTTGATATTTAGACTGATTTCTGCTGCTGTAGTTTTTTTCTACATTGTTCGTCGACGACTAATTTGGTTTTGGTTCAAACATTAAGGATGGTGTTTATGCATCAGCCTTATGCCAATATACCCAGTTATATATATTTGTGCATTGCTCGTAAAACGCTGAGCATTCTAGAATATAACTTTCGTTAATGTTTGTGACGTAAGGATTGTTTGTTTTTGTTTTTAATTTATTTGTGTCTTTCATTTCTCATATATACATAATATATGCAGGGGTGGATCCAAGGGGGCAGGGGTGCCCGCTCCCTCTTTGAAACGCAAAAATGACAAAAATGATAAAAAAGGAAAAGTTCGGGGTAAGTTGTGGTCTTATTCTCCATTTAAAATCGAAGAAATTGATGAATCAAGCCCCTTTCCTCTGATATGTGCAAAAATGGCACTATTTAGTCTCTATTAAATGATTGTTGACCATATTTCAATTTCTTTAGATTCTAATTATGTACTCTATTTCATCAATCTGGTGTCAGCATTAGAACTGAAATTTCCTGATTATCTGACATCAAACGGAAAAATATTTATTATTTACAAAATAAGCCGAGGCAATGCAAAGCATACGTACGTAGATCGATCTTTGCTAACAGGTAATGAGAGTTAAGCCCGTCCTAGTTTTCTGTATTGTCTTGCAAAATAAATGGTAGTTTTTACACACTGGACATTCATCTCATTAAGTCACATACGTGCAAGTCGATGTTATCTCCGAGTCCTGCTACAGGTAACATCGTATCGTAATCGGCAGTTGCGATACACCAGACACGGAATTAATTTTTTTTATTCTACGGATTTTGTATTCAATATTTTTTTCTTTCCTTCTTAGATGCACTAGTAAAAATGATATTGTTTGGTGTGTGTGTGTGTATGTATCTTTTCTAAAAATAAACAAACCGGAAAAATCAGATTGTTACGTAACTGCCATTTTTCACATTGCATCGTTTTATTAATCTTTTTTAAAGGTTCTAAAGTTTAACAATAAAAAAGCTCTAAGAATGGATGTTATAACATAATGTGTATTATATATTTCAAATAACCCAACCTTTTTGGTGGATGCTTTTCACAATGGATTGTCATTCGCTTGCCCAACGTAAACTTAGTGTAAGCATTTTATGGCGCAGATATGGGAAACATATATTTCAGCTAATAATTTTCTTGCTTAAGATATAAACATTTGGTTAATTAATTTGTTGCAGTGATTATTTTTTTTACAGATTGACAGAAGAATAAGGAAAACAAATCCTGTTATAATAGTCATGTAATGGAATCAATGAGGGACATAAAGGAATGGTTTCTTCAAAAATGTCGCATGATACAAAACACTGGCCACCATGATCAGATACAAAGGTCAAACGATTCGTTAATGCCAGGGGGGTTAACTCCGAAAACAATTCCAGATTTTATTATTCCTGGATCTGGTGAAACATCACGGAGACCTAGTTCTGAACTTGGAATGTTTGAAGATGAATTATCATACAGATCAAGTTCACAAAGAAGCAGTATTGCATCTTGTAAATCAAGCCCAAGAACTTCCCTAAATGGATCAATGTTCGGACTTTCCGTGCCTAAAACGACTGAAATTTGTCGCTCTGCACCAGTTTCCCCAAAACACGAGGTTAAACCAATAACGTATAATGATAATTCACAGTCTATGTGCTATTTAGAAAATATTACTTCGGAAACTAATGCTGATCCTTTGTCGATAGCGGCCATGTCATTGCCACATTTTCGTGCTAAAACATCTTTTGGATTCACTACTTTATCACAAAGCCCTCATACTCGAAGAAAAGAATCTCTGTTTCACACAGGCAGTGAAAACTTGTTATCGCAAAATGACAGAAACAGACTATCGGCATTAGAAGCCTTAAAAGTGCGTTGCAAATCAGAAGTTTTGAATGATATAGCTAAAATGGAATTTGAAGCCTTTCAAAAGTCAAAGATATCCACTACGCCTTCCGTTGTTGTGACACCTTCATCTAATTCCCAAAGTAACCATTTCAGACCGGAAAGAATGTACTCAAGCCGCCTTTCCCCAACACATAAATCAAATAATCTTTATGTACATCGCTATGGAAAACAAAAGTATTACCGACGTCGGTCGTCTTTAGTTGGCTTAGACGATTCGCCTGTTTCTTCGGAAGAGTCGATTCCAGAAACGGACGAGATTCGCCAAACAATGTCGTGTCTTCAACCTGAACACCGCCCAGAATCACCAACTCCTAAACGTCATTCATCGCCACAGTTAATGGAAGACAGTCCATCAGAACTTGAACAGAAACCAAGGTCTAGCTCATGTGGATCTTTATCAAAAACACAGATAACACCGATGCAGTTTCTAGCAGAACATGGAGAGTTGAAATTTGCGTTCCAATATTTAGCTACATCAAGACTGTTTAAAGTAACAATAATAAAAGCTGAAAATCTGGGAGGTGCAACGAAAACAGATCAAAATATCAATTCTTATTGCAAGGTATATCTTATGCCAGGAAAGATACAAAAGCAAACAACGGAGATGATAAAACATACAAAACATCCCGTATTCAACCAAGAATTAACTTTTCATTCCTTAACATTAGAACAATTACATTCCATGATTCTGCGAATAAAATTATTCCATAAGGCAAACCTTAAACTTCCTGAATTTTTAGGCAGAGTGGACCTTAGTCTTGACAACTTTGACCTGATGACAGAAAACAGAATGTGGAAAGATATTGATGGAATGAAAGAAAGAGAGGTAATTTATATAATTTTTATAGTAAATAGGGGTGAAGGTACTACTTTTAACCAGTACTTACGACTTTGTCTAGACATTATTTGGAACCAGAAGAACTAATGTTGTCCTGTATTTGAGTACATGGTGACTTACAGTAAGGTAACATAATTTATGGTCTTTAATAAACAGGCGATTAAGTCTCCGAGGGTATTCAGCAGCGCAGTTGTCAGACTTGTCTGACATGAAATTTATCAAACAATGTGTTACAGAAATTTGCTGCATTTGTCAAAATTCTGTAGCACTTATAAAAAACGGAAAGGCCTCGAAAATATCACACTCAGTAGTTGTCCCTGCCGTCGGATTTGGCTTCGATTTCGATTTATTTGGATTTAAATGCTTTATTTGCTATGTTTGGATATTGGGCTTCCTACCTTTTCATTTTAATGCTACTGATGAGAGGTTACTCCTTATAATGTACATATAGCATTCTTAATTCTCCTTATTTATTCAACATTGGTACATGTGTAATTTTGTATTAAGAGCTCGTCACAATGAGTTCTATTCCATCCTTTGTTGAGAACTATTGTTGTGAACTTTTGGCAGCTATTTGTGAACATGCGGTGCGTTGTGCTTGACCTTTACTTCATTTGTTAACATTAGAACATGTATGGTTGCATCTCTTGGTTTTAACTTTCCATGTTTATAAAGCTTTCTTGGATGATCCTTAAATGTTGAATATAGATTATTATTAATTCACAAAATTCAAAAGCAAAAAAAAAAAAAACAAATAAAAAAGCAACAACCACAATACAAAAATGACGGGAGCAAGAGGAATGTGATGTGCGCTCAGGAAAGCTTAGTATTTTCTGCTTTTCCTATACAAGAAAAAATTCAGAATCGCAAATCATACTAATATGATCCCATAATACAATGTATATCGGTTCCATTTTACATAACTCTGAGAATATCTCACTAAAATCCGTTACAGAAATATGAGTTTTACGCAATTTGTTCACTGTTGGAATTTCCAATTTTCGGTATTAGCAGTGTAGGCCTTTATTATTTATGGTATTAGTCTGCTAATACAATTGCAAATTACTTATAACACATAATCATGTTAGAAGTCATTAATACATTTCTGTTTAATTCATTATCGACATTATTTAACCTCTGTGCTATTTTTGTCTATGTGTATAATGAGCATTTGTTGCCCGGAAGTCAGGTTAACTTTGGTTTTGTCAACAAAGTTCTAGGTTCAGAGTGATTATGTTAACATCAGATAGATTAGTTCGATCGTCATTATATTTTACGTCACTTAATTTGAAAACGCGCTGTAGATCTCGTTGTTTTGATCTCGTGCGTAGTAAATTTGTTTTGGTTATTTTATGTTTAGTCCTGTGTTTGTTAGCAAAGCTTGTGTAGAATGAAAATTAAAAAAAAAAATCAGCAAACAATATTACTGGCTACAGCGTTTAGAACAGTTTCCCAAACGGCAAAGCTAAAAATTTTTATAATAATGGACTTGGGTCTCCTTACAGTCTTACATGACTTTTCCAGGTGTCCGAGGGTAATTACTGGAGACAAAATATGACTTACAGCCATGACATGTATATAAAGTCTTATGTTTAGCTTTAACAAATTGCGTAAAAATCTTTTATATCCAGTAGAACCTCAAAACTTCTTTTTGACTTCATTCAATAAATTAAGCAGTAATTTAACCTATCAGGCTCGGCTGCATTCTCTTTAACCTACGAAATTGGTTGGCTCAAACAACCCAGCAGGTTGTTCCGTCCGCTAGTCCCGGGTGGTCCAGTTTTAATTCATCCGCCTTAATGCAGTATAATGGCAGTCAAATCAATTAAATTTTATCAGGTAAATGATTAAAATAATATTTCACAATTTGTGTATCCGAATAAATCGATGAATAATTCAAAATTGAAGATTTATTAGTAATAATATGTTTAATAACATGAGAAAAGCAACCAGACCTCATATGTAGACACGACCGATGTATTCTTAAAGATGAAAGAGGCCGGTTGTACGAGAAAGTTTCATTTAATTTTCTTTTATAGCTTTAATTAAATATTTTGATAATAAAGGCAGTTTATTATTTATTGAAACCGTAAGATATACAACCGATCAATATCTAGTTATGATTAAATTTAACTTTGATATGAAAAACGAAATCCAGATATTTTGAATATACAATGTACCTGGCAAATGGCCATGTGAGCTTTTGTTATTACTTGGCGGTCGTCGTCTGAATGTCCATGAATTCTTACATTCTTATATTCTCATCTGGAACCACTAGCCCAAATGGAACCAAACTGATGAAGAAGTATTTACGTTTGCTCGTTTTGTCAGGGGAGCATGACGGCCCTAGACGATTCTTTTTTCTGATTGTTTGATACCTTACAAAATCTGTTCTAAAGACACAACAGACACTACCAAGTCTCCTTCATACCTTGATCCTTATCTTGAATTGGACAATAGAGAAAGGCTTCACCCAAAATTATATGGCAAACGTAATAACATCAACTTTCCAATATTCAACTTTACGTTGATTGGCAGTAACACTCCAGCTGCCCCGGCATATGGCGTATACATCTCCCAGCTCACAATTTCAAGTACATGTGTCAAATATAACGATCCTCTGGACAGAAATGGGTCGTAGACACAAAAAACTACTCAGGCAGGGATATGTTGGTCCTCGGTTGAAGTCATTACTCTAGAAATACGATCGACACCACAATCTTGTCGGCCGGTATGGAATATCCGTTTCACAGAGAAAGGCGGAATTTTTCCTGTGAAGTTGCGGAGTATTCCAAAAAAAAAACAATCAGGCTGTTCTCTTTTTCCGCCAGGAGGTTGTGATCCCATGAAACCTACTCCTTTCCTACTGGATTGGAAAATGGACATTGCGGCGGGTGCCTTTAAAGAGGCAGGAACTGCTCTTTCTGACCACATGAGTTCACCCCGGTTTTTATTGGGTGCGTATTGTTCATAGTTTTGTATTTTTAGTTTTATATGTATATATGTCATGGTCATGTTCCGTCCTATTTTCGACATTGCCGTGTCTGTCGACTTTCCCCATTTGTCCGACTTCGGTTTTAATTCGTTTCATAGTGTAACTTTATGACCGCTTTACTGAACAACAAGCAAATCCAAACTAAATTTTCAGCTGTAGATATCATATTTATTTTTATAGGACATTGGAAGCCTGGAAGTGTCCCTGAAGTTTTTACCACGTGACGGAAACTTAATAATTGGAGTAAAACAGGGAAGAGGATTGCCACCTCACCAAATTACTGGGCCTCCGGGTACGTTTTCATTTAAGATATAGAAATAAGAGATGTTCTCTAATTGTCTATTAGACAGACATAAAAAAATATAAATTATTCACGATTTACTTTTAAACCTCTATATTGCACGAAAATCCATACCGTTAGGCATTGCTGTTGAAGGCCAGATCAATAAAATGGGATGACATGTCAAATATTTCAATATTGGCCAATTAAGCTAGAGCGTTGACTGAGAAACAGTAAAACAAAAAACGAAATCTACTAGATTACAGGTTCTTGATAGTCACGTAAAGCATGCGACTGGAATTTATATGTTTGTAAGTACTGAACGCCCCTCCCCTTTCCATGGACAGTTGTGTGAAAAATAAAAATACATGAAACAAACCAAAAACCCAATTGTTTTAGATTTAACTCTTTCAGTCAGAACAAAGTACGCAGACAATGACAAACATAATGAGAGATTACATGATACATATGTTATACCCAAGTCGAAATTGTTTTTAACGTTTAATCTGGGCGACAGATTACTCAATACATCGCGGTTATTAGAGGATGATCAGCCTCATAGGCCCTTCATTTTGTGGGTTTGCAATCGCAATAAGAATTTTCATGGTTTTCTAATCGAGAAAAACGGATATCTGGGAAATGGCATTTGTCATAGAATTTCCAGTCTGTATATTGTGAACCTTTTAGGTGTGTTTATTGACCTATCTCTAGGCTATAATTTAAATTTCCAGGTTTATGTCGTAGCATGGACCTACTCTTAAGTATGTCGATACTGTCGACCCTGTCGATCGCGATCTTTTCTAGATTATTGTTTATATTCCCTGGACTATGAAGTGTAGAAACACACCCTCTTAATGTTTAATTTCCAGTAGACTTGAGTGGAAATCTACCTTTAAATGTGTTTATATTTCTCTGGCTACAAAGTATGCATTTAGGTTAATGAAACAATATATGATTTATGTCCGAGAGACTGCAATCCAACCATAAGAAAAACAAAGGGAATTTGTAAAATCTACCCGTTTTAGATTTTTCCGGCACATTAAATATGGAACTTATCCTCGATAATCTTTATTAAAATTTTGTTGGTCCTGGAGCGTGGAAATTATGTTTTGTTTGCAATTTTCCAAACTCGGAAGTGTTAAATCATTCGGGATTTTTTAATATAATTTTCTGTGTTATGGAATGTGGACTATACTATGAATTATTTGTACTATTAAGGGCAGATTTACCTTCGATTTCCCGTATTTGAATCCCTCGGACTTTCGAGTGTTTCAATTTCTTGGTATATTTTAAAAAGATTTTTAGTACTATAGATTGGCGTATCGTTTCTATGGTACGTTGTGACTGGTATTTTCACTTACCTCACCCTTTCGTAAAAAATGTCTAGATTCTGGCCTAATACCTGTACCTTAATATTCATTATTAATGTAAATACACCTCTTATTAAAATTGTGTTAACATTTTAAATTTTCAAATATTTTCCCCAATGGTCCCATGTTGTGGTACTTCCACTGTGAGGAGGAAACCATATAATGATTATTATGTTCAAAGTTGGACTGAAATTAGTTGGGCATTTATGTCAACTTCGTATATGGGGCTATAGTAAACTAAATTGCCATTGGTAAGGCAGTTCAGAGATGATTTTAAAGAATTCTTTGATATTTCATGTAATGGCAACCATCCGGGTTGATGGACGGTCGCTGTGTATTATTTTGTTATAGGCTGACCAAAGGATCATTCTACTTAATATGTTTGGTGTTAATCGGCTTAGTGGTTTCTGAGAAAAGGATCTGAATGTAACGATGGCGAACGCATTACCGACGGTGATCGACGAACGTCAAGTGATGACAAAGGCTTATACGTTATTTTAGGTCAAGCTTCGGTTAAATAAAACATCTCAAATTGAGGAATTCCTCAACTTTCTCCTCAACTCAAAAATTGTCTAATCCATTAAAAGGATTTTCATCATTTGAGGTGAGACTTAAAGATTTGAGGAAAATCTCAATTTGAAATGTTGTATGAAACTGAACCAAGGAGAACGAAAATACATTACATATTAAAAATATGGCTAAATTCACGGATAAAACTTTCAAGGCAAGATTTGACATTATTGGTATTCTAGATTTGCGCAGCTAAAATGGTCTTGTTAAAATGTTTTACTACAAACCTAGAGCGGTTTTATTAGATATGACATGAGATTTCCAATGATTTTTATTTTAGAGGTGCTTCAAACCTCTATGGTTCTTGATATTTTAACGACAGTTGAAGGGATTTCACGTGTTAAAGTAGGTTTATAAAATTGTGAGTGTTTGTTGTAATTCCTGACTCATCATCCAATACAAAATATGTTATTACGACCAAGATGCTTATGTCACCTCTTTATATCTCTACTTTGATAGCTTATAGAAGCAATTATAAGAAATGCTGGTAGATTAAACTTAAGGGTACTCAAGCGTCATCATCTCTTCTTCCAGGGCTATTTTGGTTGGAAAACACTCAAGCACAGGTTTGTTAAAAAGAAGGGTTTAATTACCGTGGACGTGTTTTCTTGACATTTAATGCAAATGTTTGCGTGATTGCAAATTGAATCCTATCATGTGAATAATTTCAAAGACATGCCTTCTATAGCTGATGTTCTTTCATTACGTAAAGTGTTTCATCGAAAGGTGAATACTTTAAACAAACATCGATTTCGTATTTATGTAATTGGTAAGACAATATAAATTCTTTTCCCTTGGGCTGAGTTTTAACATAATGATAGAATTTTTTTGGATTGTAAACATAACGTTTAGATACATCTGTCTTTCCGGGTATAAGTTTGCGGTCAAATAGGATCACAAACAATCAAAACAGTAGCTTATATGTTGTCGTTCAAATTGCATTATTTTTTTGTCTTGCTACTAATCCCTAGTTTTGCAAGAGTTGGAAAACTGCCACACCTTAGAAAAATTTTCCTAACGAGTTCTGAGCGATCTGTGCCTTTACAAATTTACTTGCAAAGTCATTGTGGCCTTGAAGTTATCCTTACCTGTCTTTGAAACACACAAGCCAACAATTACAATGACATTTTTGAATGAGATTTTTAAAATAAATCGGTATAATGATGTTTTCATCTTTTATTTGAGGCTGTCGTATCTGCAGGGGGTAATCTATCCTGAAAGCCTTACCTTTTATTCAGTGAGCAAGTCTCTTAATTCATCAGGTCGTACTTATAATAGCTTGGCACTAATGTAGACGTAATTCGTCTGAATCTTGTACATATTTATCCTATTAGTATGACAAACAAGCTGAGTAGCTGGTCAGAATATCGACTTATAATCAGATTAATAAGAAATGTTCGTAATGATGCCTGTTAAAGTATATGATCAATAGAAATTCCTATTATGTGTCTAATGTTATTTTGTTAAATAAAAAGGCATCAAATCATTAAAAGCAGTTACATAAACAAATATGCTTCAAGTAAATGCCCTTCTACTCTGACTATGACATACCAGTGATAGGTATTTAATGTTATCATGCTGCTTTTTCTTCTGTTTAGGCCATAGTTGTGTTTTTCTTTGTATTGGTCGCGTGCAGGTAGGTTTTGTTGTAACTGACAAACAAAAGCACACAAAAATATTTCAGGAAATTATGGTTGAACAATCAGGGGAAAGTTTATATTGCTTTTTATACATAAAATAATCGCAGATTTTACATTTATCGTGTTTTATCAATATACAGTTGATCAAAATAGATTTATTGCAAAAATATATTTCAATCTTTATGACTTTATGAATTGGTGTTACCCTTTGTGGTAAACAAAGGATGTGTTTTTTATTCTGTGTGTGATTTTTATATGGCTTGTTGGTAGGTTTCAGATATTTGACCGAACGAAAACAAATTTAAAAATAGACACGGCCTTACAAAAGGTTCTATGCCCCAGCAATTGTTGCATATAAATCGCACTGAATGAAAATTATCAGACTTCTTAAAAATAAAAAATCTCAAAATATTTCTATCAGTTTTTTTCTACTATTTTTACACTTCGAAGTTCAGACAGGTACAAGATAGTGGCATACAAAATGCATGCCGAGAGATAACAAACAGAGGGAAACATATATAAATGTGTTTGGAGATTTGCAAAGCCCAGAAATACAGCCTGGTGAAAAATATATTACACCGTTGGCAAATTGCTGGTAAATGAAAGCTTTTTTGAACACATATCCAGCTTCTTTTTTAAACCTGCTGTCAAATATTTGAAAGCGTTTGAACTAGCTAGCAATCGTTTAGTTCGCCAACAATAGTTGACCGCATGAATGCGAGTGATGAACCCTCGTTAGCTTTCGACTTCCGTCTACCCCTGGTATCTTCGAATTCCTTTATCAGACCTACTTTTTTAACAACTCGTAAAAAATTTTTGTGCATCAAATAACGGAAATAACATTTTGCGATAAAAGATCATATGCTTTTGCGATGGCCTCAGTGTCGCCGGGACAATTAGTACTCATGATACAAACACCGATAATGAAATGACGTGTTGAGGGGTATCCAACACCATCACGAAAATAAATACCACTCGTTTAATTTTCTTTATATTTTGTTTAGACATTTACTTTGATGAAAGAAGGAAAACATGAAAATTTCAAGAAATCTAACCACACATTTCTCTGGAATTACTGCAATAGATATATTGTAAAAAATTTTGATCACTGACATGCATTAATTTTAATATAAAATGATACTTGATTAAAACGTTTAGATGATCTAACAGAAGTATTTCCCTCAGGAGTTGGGTACCCCTTATTAATTAACCGAGACATTACACAATTTAAAATTTGAGACCACTATAACAAATAATGTAAAAGTAATCTCAGACTCAATTTTTAAATTCGAAAACAATGACTCACCGGTAATGAATGCATGCAAGTCAATATTTTACAAATGTAAGAAAATTTATAAGCGATAATTACATGGAACATGTAATAAAATATATTAAAAAACTATTAACAAGAAAGGAATGGTAATAGTATATCATTTTGTTATATAGTAATTTAAACTTTATTAAGTGCTCTCGATCAATTAAAAGCTGGTTTTAGTCTCTCTACAATTTAAAAAACATTGGTGGTAATTTAGGATTATTCTAATGTTCAACTGCGTTTAAAACTGTAATTTTTTTATAGATGCCCGAGATCTTTTATATGTCCTCTATTAATATTGGTTTATGTTTCAGCAAAAATCAATTTTCGGAAGATAACGTAATTATTATGAATAAAATAGATTTCAAATTAATATCAACAAACCCGGATAAACGTTTAAGGATTCCACGATGGGTATTGCGCGCAAGACAGGGGATGCTTACCCTTCCGGAGCACCTTATTACACTCCTGTTTTTAAAAGAGTTCGTGGATTCCAAGCCTTAGTTCTTTTTTGTTTAATCTTTTACTTTGTTTCAAATTTGTTTTATCTTGCACTTTGATCTCTCACGTGGGTACTCTACACTAGACTTAAATATATAAAAAAATAAATCTGCATTCTGTTTTGTTTTGTTTTGTTCTGTTTTGACGCGTTCAATTTCTGTTTAACATTTTACAATAAAGATATAACTCAAATTTTGACTTAATCCAAGAATTTTTTTTCTATCAAATATCTTATTTTATGATTTTCGAATATTGAAAAATACCTATGAAGGCTTAATTCTATATCATTTCTGTTATCTATTCATTCATTAAAATTACAATAAAACAACAGATAATCACCATGGGATAAGCATGCTTGTTTACAATTTAAAGTGACAAAATCTCACCGTCTCATTCGCCGTGAATATTTTGGCTCATCCGAGTGAATTAAGTATTTTAAAAATGAACACTGTGTCATTCTGAGACAGTGGCACTATCCTTTTTCCATTATGACAAAACAAAAAGATCAGACTTTTTCAAAATGTTTGTTGTAGTTAAAATGTTCAAATGAAAAAATTACTAGATTTGTTATAAAACAACAGATCCTAATGTACACTAAACGAAATTTGCCACGACTTAGGTTAAAATATATTGAAAGTTCAGCTATGAAGTATGTCATGTTATATATCGTTGGAATTATAATTTTTTGCCGCAACTCATCCTGCAGTTAAAATTTTAGTTCTCCTCAGCACAAAAAAAAATTTCCCATTACCCCTCTATGTTAAATTGTTGACAATGATAAAATTTGGCTCAAAATGGCATGTTTTCAAAGATCAATATTCCGGTTAAGTGTTATAACAACAATATAATTCAACTTTATTCCTAAAATATCATCTTTTATCTGTCATAAAACCACAAAAAATAAAAATTTTATCATGT
>JAULBM010320731.1:0-13552 GCA_032357055.1 Geukensia granosissima | reverse complement strand
ATCATTCAACCATGAAATATAGGTCATGTGACCTCAATTTTTGGTGTGGTGAAAGGTCATGACCTCATGCATCTGCAAACCAAGTAATATGAATGTAGGTATTTTAATTTCAGTGATCTGGCTGTGGACGCGCACGCCGACGCGCACGCGGACATGGACGCCGAGGGTACTCCAATAGTCCCCATCTACTTCGTAGAGGCGAACTAAAAATTACATTTCATAAATGAAAGATAAGATACTGTAAATTCAGCAAATTTTGTGTGCATTTATTATTGCGAAGGATCAAATAGCGACGATAATAATCGTTTCATTTTTGCAGCTCAATGAAAGGTATAACACAATATAACTAGAAAATTTTTAAATGCAAGTTCGAATTATTGCAATTACAATCATGTCGCACTATTCGCAATAAAAATAAACATCACAATAGTTTCTGGACCACCACCATTTTTATTATGGTCTGGATACCTTAAAAGTATCTTAAAATTATACAGTATCATGTATATCATTCCCTTCCTTTCTCTTATACATCATTAATTTAAAAAACTTCTCCTGAAATTTATGACACTATACAAAAACTGTATATAGCTTAAGTTGTAAATGGATGAGGTTGTTTCCGAAATAAATGTAAGGGGATGTTGTATTTGAAAATGTTGATTTAAATTCTTAGATTCAGGCAATGGATGAATCGGGACATAAAAAACACACTAAACTAACCATCAGATAAATAAATAAATTCACAGAATTTTCATGTCAGCAGTTTCACAGTGAGTACATATAAATTTAATATCAAAACTTTGCCTGAATATTCTTTTTATCCTACAACCAGAATTCAAATGAGTTTACTTTAGAAATAACAACAAAAAACTCACTGTGACAACGCAACTGGTTCCAAAAAATTCAGCTCCTCAACATTTGCTCTAGATTACTGTGGTATCAGAAGACTATATTATGCTATTAGCCTTATATCACTTGTAAAATTTGACATCCTTTATTAGGTCAATGTATGGGGCAATTGCAGGATAAAACTCAATGTTATTTGATCAAATATTGAATAATAATCATGTTCATGATTTTTATTTTGCTTTAATATGTTATGAAAAGATTATTAAGCAAAAATTAGATTTCTGCAAAGATAACCACTTTTATGGAAAAATAGAAACACCAATATAATATTGGAAATACAAAGTCTCAAAAAGTTGACTTCAGTCACAAAAAAAACAATGCTGTCTTATTTTGAATTACATGTACCTGTTTACAATTTGTCTTAAACTATCAATTTCTCCTTTCAATTTATTATTTTCCTGTGTATAATTTTCTGCTTCTTTTCTGATGTTTCTGTATTCTTCCTGGTACCTATAACATTAAAATTATGAGAGAAGTTCTGATCCGTGATTTTCATATCATATTCCATATCAATTCAAGACCTCTATATCTGCCTGGGGCCAATACTCATGCAGATCTACAAACAGACTATGGTGATATGAAAATCATTAGATCAAAATGCATTTTAATTTTTGAAGATACAAACGGCCTATTCTTATTACTAATAAACTAGGCTGGGCATAATTGAAAGTCCACAAAGCTCAACCCTCCCAAAGCTGACACAGAGCATTCCCCAGGTGGTGGATAGCGGTTGCCCTCTCATGGGGGATGGGGGGTTGTCAGCTTGTAATATGGAAAGCCTGACTTCATATATAATGTTATATAATATCATAAATGATGCTACAAATATATATGTTGATTAAAATGTCACTAGGCATGTGTGATACATGTAGATGCATTTTCCCTCATAGTTTCCATGTTTACTTTACTATCAAAATTGAATATTTAACTAATATCCTTTTATTTTTAACAAAATCTTTTCGAAAAAAAGTGCACTTATCATATCATATCATTTGCTGTCATAGCTGTGCTGTGCATTGTTTGCAGATTGTGCCAATTACAAAAAATAATCTGCTGAGCATGTCTTTCTGTCAACATGACAATGATACATGTAGCTATGGGTCAAATGTTTAAGTAGAAGATTATTCATTAATCTACTTTACAAAACAATTGAAACAAGATGCCTGTAAACAACTGCTTACTGAGTATACCACTGCTATCCAACAAAAAATATATAACTATATTAATAAAGAGGAAGTAGGTGTTACAAAGGTCTGAAATTGGTAAGTGTGGTGTGGGACCACTAGCTGAGCTTACATATACCACAAATCAGTAGGTAAGTAGTTGTTGAAAAAAATTTAATGAAAAATTTCATATTTGACCATAATTGTACATAGAATTAACTGTCGGTAAAACAGGAAGAAGGTGTTGCACAGGTTGGAAATCAGTAAGCATGGTTTGAGGCACCTATCTCGGTTTCATACCAAATATCAAGTGTCTCTGACCAGAAGCTCCTGAGAAATATATTAAGAGATTGTGTAATTCAGTAAAGTGTGGTATAATTACAGACAAATTGTGTAGCTATTTCAACTAACACTAGATGTGCCACTGGGCCAATTAAAACATTTTGTAAACATTCCTACCGGCACCAGAAGTACTGGAAAGTTTTTCAACCTACAAGAAACCAGTCATTGTGTAGATCACCTGCTCAGTGCTTCACTAGCCTTTGTTGATATTGCTAGCTTGTGTTAATTTTGCCATTTCTAGTCACCCATCAAGGACATGGAAGACTGCCTCGGTGATGTAATGGTTAGCATGCATGCCTCGAGTGCGGAAGGTCCATGGTTTGGATCCAACCGGGTCAAACCAAAGACTTTAAAAATATTATTTGCTGCTTCTCTGCTAAGCACGCAGCATTAAGGAGTAAGTGCAAAGACTGGTCGGCCCAGAGTCAGAATAATATGTCTGGGTAAAGTGGCATGTCTTCCTGCGGACTGTTGCTTTGCATGAAATACTTGCCACTGGACATTAAGCAACATTCAATTAATCAATCAATCAGTCACATATCATCCTACTAACTTTTGTATTTAGTTCAGTCACTGCCATCAATCTTTTAGCAGATTTTAGATGTAAAATATGTCAAAAAAAATTTACTGCAGCACCACCAAGAGAGTGGTACAACTTTCACAGTGAATTTTCTAGGATCCCTTCTATACTGTTAAAAAAACTTCACAAATTTTTTACTGAGTTCAAGTGAATGAAATGTACTCCAATCAAACAGTAAATCTAATGTTGTATAAATATTAATATGAAGACAGGGTAAAATTATTGATTGACTGGGAACCACTGGCACCAATAAGATATCTGACAATTTAAAATTGCTTTAAAACATTGTTTGATGTGTTGTATTAGATTGGAAAAATCATATTGTATTTCGGATTTTTTTGGGGGGAAATCTGAGATTTAACTGTCAATGATATCCATTAATTCTGCCATAAAACTCAATTTGCAAAGGTAAATTCTAGACCACTTTAACCACTTAAATCCTAAAATACAATATGGTATCCTTTCTACTAGTTCTACTGGTTCCCTGTCACTTACTGGTAATCCTGGCTCTCCTTGGATACCTGGTAATCCATCCTTACCAGCAGGTCCAACCATCTCTGACAAATTACCAGCAAATACACCAGGGGCCCCAGGAGTTCCTGGGAGTCCTGGAATTCCAGGAGCACCAATCATACCAATCTCTCCCTTGGGTCCTGTGGGTCCAGCTGGACCAACTGGACCTTGAGGTCCTTGAGGCCCAGGTGGCCCTGGGGGACCTGCTGGTCCAGGTTCACCTTCTCCTGATCCTGAAAATATACCTAAGGAGTGTAGTTCTGTGACTAACATTGATTGGGACTATACACTGGATTTTTCTACTGAGTAACGCAACAGCAGTAACCAGTGGAGCAGGAGTTGCTTACCCTTTGGGAGAACCTGAACTCACCCTAGTTTTTGTACGGTTCCTGTTGCTCTAGTTTTAGTTTTCAGTGTTGTGCGTACTATGATGGTCTTTCATTTCCTTTTTGTTGGCCATGGTCTTGCCTGTCTTCTGATTTGACAATTTCTGTGTGCCAATTTTGTATCTTACAATTCTTTTTAGAACAAATAATAAATATTAAAAGAAAAGAGGACTCTAAAATACACAAGCAAATAGTATCACAAAACAAGAAAAAAGGACTCTAAAATACACAAGCAGATAGTATCACAAAACCCAATAATGAAGTCAGATCTGGATTATTCAAGTTTTTTTTTTAATAAGAATTGATATTTTTGTTATTTTGATTATGGTTCCCTGTCACTTACGGATAAGCCTGGCTCTCCTTTTTGGAACCAGTGCATGCAACCCATATTTTATTGACAAATTTAACTCATTTTAGTTCTCATAAAACAAAAGACAAGACATACATTGATTAAATCTTACAAAAGACTCTCACAATCCAGCATGGATTATCTGCCTTGTAATGTGCTGAGATGAATTTTCTTAAAAAATTCATATCTAGACTGAACACTGCATCTTATGCTCATGTTAAGTTTCATTGAAATCCTTCGAAGGGTTTAGTAGGAGATGTGCTCACAAGATATGTCGACAGACAGTCAGTTGGATGGAAAGACAAACAGGGTGATTCCCTAAACTTTGTGAGGGTACAATAATAAAAAATTGATAAAATTTAAAGAACAATAAGTTTGGGTGAGTAATTCCAGTTCTAGTCTGATAGAACTACCTTCTAATGCAAGTCCTCCAACTCCAGGGACACCAGGAGGACCGGGTGGTCCGACAGGGCCCATGGGTCCCATAGGTCCAGCCACACCAGGAATTCCCTGGGATCCAGTATCTCCTTTCTCTCCAGGCAGTCCTTGGGGTCCAATAATTGACTCTCCTGGTTCACCCTAGATTATAAAACAAATATTTCATGCTAATGTACTGAATTTTGATTTTCACTAAATTTACATGCACATTTTGAAATGAAAAGAGAAAACAATATAAATAAAATTTACTGTAGTTATTTCTTGTAAAAAACATGTTAGTTGATTAAAATAAGACCAGTAAAGCCTTAAAAAAGAATTTTGTCCAAAAGATGGGTTTATGAGTAATATATTTGGTCTTCCAAATTAATTAGGCTGCATAACATCCCTTTTCAGAAGATATCTCATTGACAATATAAGTTTATTGGGAGAAAAGGACAAAGTTGTGAATTTTTTTTCCAATACATAATATCAAAAACAAAAATTATACTACTGGAATTTATAAAATACATTATAAAAATATAAAAGGCTCCCAAAATGCAAAAAGCCTACCATAAGCCAACTGATTCTAGGGCTTGTTGGTCTAGAATATATGTGTTGACTATAGGCATACCTTTATTAAATCATTTTCAAGCCAGCCCTGTTCATTAGGAAAACTGGGTTTCCTTCAAGTCTACCTTTAGCCCGCTTATCCAGGCCTTGTTGGTCTAGATCAATGTCTCCTACATGCCTACCTTTTATCAAATCATTTTCAACAAGCCTTGTATAATAGGAAAACTGAATTTCCTTTAAGCCTACCTTAAGCCCACTGATTCCAGGTCTTGTTGGTCTAGATCAATGTCTCCTACATGCCTACCTTTTATCAAATCATTTTCAAGCAAGCCTTGTTTCATAGGAAAACTGGATTGCCTACCTTTAGCCCAGCAATGCCAGGCAAACCCTGTTGGCCAGGGATACCATCTCGTCCAGCACTACCATCAATTCCATTTTCACCACGTTCACCCTTTTCTCCCCTCTCGCCCTTCTGACCTTGATCAATGTGAACTTGTGACAAGATGATATCGACCACTTCCTGTGTGTTGACTGTGGCAGGCAAACCTGGGTCTCCTTGTGGTCCAACTTGTCCAATTCCAGGCAATCCCTGTGAAATAAAAATATAAAAAAAATTTAAGAGATGAATTCCTGTCATTTAAGCACATACAGGAAAAAGTAATTCAAAATGATAGTTGCCAAGTAATCCCAAATTGGTGGGTCATCCCCCAACAGAGGTGCTTCGCAAGCGCAGCATGATATGACCGCAGCATGTTGAAATAAGAAAGGTAAACAAAAGACCCTTTGGGTATGTGTGGACAAAGTATTTTGTTGGACACAGTATAATGCTGGACACAGTGATATGACTGGATAAAAGATCATTTGGACTCATGTTATCCTCAAAACTGGTGTCACTTTGTTGATTTTTTCATAAGGAATTATTTGAAAAAAAAACATCAAAATCATACTAAAAATTAAATTTTTTCATATTATATGAAATTGAATTCCCCTTCCCCTACTACTTTGACCCCTTTTAACTGGAAAATGGTAAAAGAATGAGAAAATTCGTTCACATAGTGCTGAAAGCTCTCATTGAGAGGAATCAAATGCAAAAAACCCCATCAAAATCGGATCAAAAATAAAAATTTCTAGTCTCCTGCAAAACCACATTTTTAAACCCTTTGACCCCTTTAATATAAAAATCTAAAAAAGCTTCAAAAAAGTGATTGGAGTAAAATTGTTGCATTTTTATGAGGAACCATTTTGAAAAAACCCCATCAAGATCGAATTCAAAATAAAAATTTTCCATATTTTACGAAATTGAATTCTCCCTCCCCCTTCACTGCTTCGACCCCTTTTTGCTCAAAAACGGTACGAGAAAGAGAAAATCTGTTGACATACTACTGAAAGCTCTCATTGAGAGGAATTAAATGCAAAAAACCCCATCAAAATTGGATGAAAAATAAAAATTTCACATCTCCTGCAAAATCACATTTTTAAACCCTTTGACCCTTTTTATACAAAAAACAGTACATTTAACAAAAAAATGCTTGGAGTAACTTTTGTTGCATTTTTTAAGAGGAATCATTTGCAAAAATCCCCATCAAAATCGAATTAAAAATAAAATTTTTTCCATGTTATACAAAATTGAATTCCCCCTCCCCCCACTTCTTTCATGACTTTGACTCAGTTTAGCACGAAAATGGTAAAATTCAATTTCTGCTCAATATATTAACAACAATAAAAATAAACAAACTTACAATAGAATATTGCTCCACAAATATGTTGTACAAACCTGTTCCACCATATAGACAGTCCCATAAAATTTGTCTTTATATAAAAGGGACTGCTGCCAGAAATACTCACTCTTCAAGCTTTGGGAAGTTGTGATAAACAACCCCTAAAGCAACAACAGATGCCAGGAATATCAGACCTAGTATGACAAATGACCAAGTACCACTTTTTTTTCTCTCCTCTGGATGTGATTTCAATAATGTGAATTCTGTTGAACTGGAGTCATCTGAAGAAAATTACATACATGTTATTAATATCCCCATGATAATTTTCACTTTTACACTAATAGACTACTTTCATGTATGGTGAAGGGAATTTTTTTTTTTGGTGCTTTCAAAATGAAATTTCGTAAATAATGATTATTTTCCTTTATATATGATGTTAAACTGTAAAAATACTTTATATTATCTTAAAATAACCAAAAATTTAGACTTGTGACATGAAGGGCCTATTAATAGCTAATTTAAGAAAACCTGCCAAAGTAAGTTATCTCCCTTCTTCACACAAAATCCCATAGACGATACAACTTATCCAGATTTGGAATACAATTGCTTTTTCTGATAAGAATTTTTTTTTAATTCCATATAAGGACCAATCAATATAAGTCTGGCTATGGCCTTCACCACGACTATCTACATTTTGTAAATGGCAAGAAAAAGACAACTTATGTAGAGGACCAATCATAGATAATTCTCACACCAAATCATTTCAAAAGGCTTAGTGGTTTCAGACCAGAAGAATAATGAACAAATTTCAAAAAGGGTTTAATGTAAAATTAAGTCCACCTGTCATTTCCTGTGGACTTAACTTTGAATTTCAAACAATCATGTAAAGGACCATCCAAAGTTTATCATTCACAAAACAAATCAATTCAATCAACAAAGTAGGAAATATGAATGAATTTCCTATATGCTGAACTTCAGAAGAAAAATCACTGACTTATTTCTTTAAGATTTTCAACAAAATTTGAGAATGTTGAAATACATGGCTATGTTTTAAATTTTCTAGTGAAACTCTGACTCCCATGGTGGAACCCTTGCTAAAAAAAAGTAATTTCACATCCATAAGTGACGCATTGTTGGAACATGTCAACATATTTCAAATACAAAAATAACTCTTAACACTGATCAAACCTGGGCTCAAATTTATCCCTATTCAGCTACATGTATCATTTAAATATGTGAAATTTTATTATAAAGATTTAAAAATTTTTCTTATTAAAATTCATCATCAGTTCTTTAGAATATACCCCCGATGGCGGCCGGGGTATAGAAATAGGTCGTTCGGTTTCTCCGCCCGCAGGTAGAACCCCTGCTTACAGGGCGTCTGTTGATTCGAGCAGGATGTATAAATACTCGAACTCCCCTTCTCAAAGGTTGTGAAGAATAGGCACCAGGTATCTCCGTCCTGAAGGCACTAGTCCTCTAAACGGGGCGTCCCTGATTGTGGGGGATGTATAACAGTCAGGAGACCGACTTGAACAGGTCAGCACTTTTTGACCTGATGAAGTCAGTTTGCACTGACCTTATCAAGTCAGTGGACATAGTGACATTTATACATTTTCCTCAATTTAGACAAATGGATATTGCTGTTGAACATATTAAGTTGATAAATTGAACTGGTGTTCAGTTTTCCTGGATATAACACTCATATAAGCAGAAAAATATGCTTTATATTGATGTATTTTAATATTTTTGAAAGAAAACATCAGTCTCAAATATTGGGCTGTAAAACCATGCCTCCTATTTTTCATGCAAATAAATATAATTTTCTTGGATTCTGAAAATATTTTTCTGTTTAAGGCATTAACTCTCATTTGGGTGCTTGACCCATTGGAGCGGGAGGGTGGCCTTAAAGGTCACCTTTTTAGACACTTTTCTGACTTGATCAGGTCAGATTTTACATAAAACATCTGACCTGTTCAAGTCAGACTTACTATTTTGGCTGCAAAAGCTTTATATTTACCTAGAATTATTTCAAGTCAAGATAAGAATGACTAATCAATGCTAATTATCACCAGATGTTGCTGTTATCACTTAATATTTTGCTTAAAAACAACTTTTATTACTGACCAGTTAAGGTCAGTAATTGTTTTGACTGACTTATACAAGTCAGAAAATCACTGACTTGTTCAAGTCGGTCCCCGGACTGATAACTGTTGTTCAAGTTAACCAATCCTTTCAATATTTTGGGACATTGATAATTGAATCTAAATAAAGGTTGGTATTGATTTTAGGGTATCTAGCCCCACCCGTTTTTTTGGGAGGGGCCAAAAGGTGTTTTTCTCTTATTTGAATGAAATCTCAATTTCCTGCAATTTTGATAGGTGTTTTTCCTTTGTATTACCCATGAAAAAGTCAACATAATAGGCCACAAGCGTCATGACCTATCTCTTACTGTAACTGAGATATGAGGGGTCCAAAAATGACCACACCCTAATTTTTAAAATTTTTATTTCTCATCCGATTTTGATGGGGTTTTTTGAAATGATTCTCATAAAAAAATGAAATAATAGTTACTCCAAGCATTTTTTTGTAAAATGTATGGTTTTTTGTATAAAATTGGTCAAAGGGTTTAAAAATGTGATTTTGCAGGAGATGTGAAATTTTTATTTTCATCTGATTTTGATGGAGTTTTTTCATTTAATTCCTCAATGAGAACTTTCAGTAGTAAGTCAACGGCCTTCTCTATCATTTATCGTTTTCCAGTTAAAAGGGGTCAAAGTAGTGTGGGGAGGGGAATTCAATTTTGTATAATATGAAAAAAATTTATTTTTAATACAATTTTGATGTTGATGGGTTTTTTCCAAATGATTCCTGATGAAAAAAATTAACAAAGTGACACCAGTTTTGAGGATAATATGAGTCAAAATGATCTTTTATCCAGTCATATCACTGTGTCCAGCTCTATACTGTGTCCAACACATAACTGTGTCCGGCACATTATTGTGTCTAACAAAATACTGTGTTCACCTTTCACATTTCAACGTGCTGCGGTCGTATCATGCTGCGCCTGCGAAGCACCTCTGTTGTCTATGCTTAAAAACTTTTGGCTAGGCATATAAATTTTTATTTTAGGCTAGGCAGAACTTTTCATATTTGACGCTGATACAGTGCCATAGTTTTGACAACGAAATAAGTTGAAACACTTTGCGTGCCCTGTTCGGGTCGTTTTTCGTAAATATGTTTTTGAGCAGTAATATGGTAATTTCACGAATAAAATATAAAATAATTTATAATATTAACAATTGTTGAATTTTATTTTGGTTTTAAAATATTTGTAAAGGAAGCAGTGACTTGGATAATGAATCTACTCTGATATGCATTATGTAAGGGAACTGAAATGGAAAAAAGAATAAAAATCCATTATTCGAGATTTGGTTCAAATTAGTGTTCATTTTCAGCATAGCCTTTTTCATCACATGCTTAACATTTGCTCAACCAAGATTAAAATATTAGCTTCAACGATCCGGTGCCATAATCACAAAAAGTCCGTTGCCACCGCCACTTAGAAAATAACTAATATTGCCGCAATCTATTTACATATATACATTTTTGGACAGTTTGGACGACTTCCAGGGTCCACACTGAACAGAAAGTGCCATTGCTTTCATGTAAATGTAAGCAAGCTTATGCATTATATGCTTCGATATGGTGCAACTCCGCGCAAAACACGTCTTGTTACACGGAGGTATCACGTTTGTGCAAAAGTTTTTTAAAAATTGGAACCATCTCAACTCCATATGAATAATAATCCAGGACCAAATATAATTCCCGTGTTCGGTGACGTTAATCTTTTTAAAACATATTCACTGTATGTAAAGAACAAGCAAAGAATATGAGTAATTTACTTCGCCTTTTCTCCTAAAAACCCGTTAAGTCCGTTACAAAACCCGATTAGTCCAGCAACGTCGAAAAAAAACTGGAAAAGTCCGTTACCATTTTATACCGTGTGAACCGGACATTTGCATTTTTAACACACAAAATACCATTGAAATGATGAAAGACACATTTGTTATTTTTCAGTTAATATTATCCTATAAAGAAAATTACGATTATCAAAGAAGAAAAATACCATAGAGTTACGTTTTTCAACGGCAATTTTCAAAGCGCTTAGACAATTTCAGTGCACTGTTACGATTCAAATATGGTGTAATGGTATAGATAAACCTTGCAGCTAAGTAACTATTGACAAAAACGTGCTACATTTACGAAAAATGAGTGTAAAGATTTTTCCTATATCTACCATCGCCATATTGGGATAATCGTAATTCCAGTTACGTTGATCTCTTTAATACCAGTGATCATGTTAGATAATCGCGCAAGGTGAAGATATATCATTAAAAACAAAATAATTTCTAATGCTTTAAGGAACATGTATGTAAATGGCACAGGGTATTATACATACATGTACTTAGTTAGTTTACCTGCATCAACACTTCGTAACCAACAATCTGTGATTTTTTGAAGAGTGGGAATGGAAAGAAAGTTTGTTATTTATGCAGTTAACAGAAAAAATGCCAGTTATTTCATCAAATTACTTTAAAAATGTTGGTGAGGACGGATCAGCCCCTCTCCCACAACGATTAAGTTTCAAAAAATTATTGTGAGGTACATGTAAGAAAACATCATACTATTTTGCAAAAAGGACTGCACATGCCCCTCCTGCCATCCCGTTTTAATAAAACATGTAAGACAAGGCTAATTACTTACGGACTTTATAGAAACCCAAAACAATTTTTTGCCTTTTCTTTAAATTAATGAAAAGCATGTAATTGTTTATATTTTCTATTCTCACTGTACATCTACCTTAATAGAAAAAAAACAATTTAAACTTACCTAAGTCCATCCAAATGGGGCACAAATTTTACCCAATGGAATTTCAGTTACCCAAATCACTCTTTACTCAGCTTTTCCTGTCAAAATCATTTGTTGCATTCATGGCCCGACTTTAATCAAGAAGACGTTATTTCATTTTGCAATGCCACTTTTTAATAATGAAAAATGCAATGTAACGGAAAAGGATGAGCCAACAGGCTTTTGCAAGACATTTAAACGTGAGTTATTCAACCATAAGCCGTTTATTTCATAGATTCAGAATTACTGAAACGGTCACTGATCGCCCAGGACCCGATTAACCCCAAGTTACTTCCAAGCGTCAGCAAGAGTCAGCACAATTTTATTCGACTACGTCATTTACGAGATCGATTTACGACATCTAGGTCAACAGCAACACAAGTTATAGGACGTCATGAATGGCAGCAGGAATGGCAGAATATCTCTAGCAAAACAGTTAGCCCGTGTCAATAGACGGGGTCAAGATTAGAAGCTGTCATAGTGAGTAACGGTTTTCATACTCGTTACTGATGAACAACGTCAAGCTTAAGAATTAAATTCAACGCGTTACTTTAATAAGGAATCGCGTCTTCATCATTCTTTTTCCTTAAATCAAATTAACTCATTAAAAGGAAATTAAAATCAGTTTATAAGCAATAATATTATTGTATATGACTATTTACACAAAAAAATTAAGTGTTGCGTTTTTAAAGTCCGTCAGTATATTATTACATGTCAATATTCACTTATAAATAACATGTTAATATACACATATGGACAATTGTACATTAACCCAAACTTTTGAGGACCTGTATGTTTTATTAGATACACGTATTTGTGAATTATATAATTTTTGTTCTCGAATTTGATTAAATTTTCTTTGTTTGGTTGTTCGACACTATGAAAACGGCAAAAGTATGTACAAGTATATAAAGGTAGACAACTCAGGGATAATATAGCTAAAACGAAAGGAAGGTAAATACAAACAATCTGTTTGGCTGATAGAATATTGATTCGTCTTTCTAAAAAATATAAACGTGGGAAAAACTGATTATCTGTCGGAACGCAGACAAATGTCCCCAACTTCATTTGAAGTTTTCGCTCAAGGACAGGTAGGTAACGAAAGTTATTTATAGAGTTTTCAATCCATCACAGGCTTTTTTTCAGACAATTCGAAAAAAATAAAATAATTTGTATAAAGCACTATCGGCGACCTAGTTCTGCGCGGGTTCTGTTCTTGCATTTATCAAAACTTAACACATTTTGGCAAAAAGTTTCATATGACACTAAAAGAGGTAGTTTATTTTATTCTGCCTTTATATCTGAGGCCCCTCATGGTATCAAGACAGTTCGGTACTTGGACATTTCGGTACTTCAATAATTAGACATTTCGGTACTAAGACAATTCGGTACAAAGACAAATCGGTACCTTAATTAGGACAAATCGATACCGTTGTATAAACTATTTAGTATTAATCAAGTATTAATAAATTCATTGATTTAATGTTATTGTTTTCTTTTAAATTAATTATCATAGTCGATCAAAGATATATGGTCTTTGATCTTCCGTTTTATTAAATCAAATTTCTAAAGATTGATTGATTGAATGCTGCTTAACGTCCAGTGGCAAATATTTCATGCATATTAAGGACGAGAGCATATTAATGATGAGTGATGATGAATGAACCCTGCTTTGTACTAGACCGACACGCTGAGCC
>JAULBM010320730.1:0-23646 GCA_032357055.1 Geukensia granosissima | reverse complement strand
GTTTACGACGGACGACGGACGACGGACGCCAAGTGATGACAAAAGCTCACATGGCCTTTGGCCAGGTGAGCTAAAAAAATAGAAAGTTCCAAATTTATTTTCTAGACAAATTGTAACCATAAGTTAAATTTATTGAACAATTTTTCAAAAGAATTAAACATCTTTTGCTAAATTGTAGAATTCTATTGTTTAAGGTTACAAAAATTTATTTGGCTTCTGGAAAGAGCACAGAAACTTAATGAGACTTTAGGATTATATTCAAATCTTAGACATCTTTCTTAACTAACTTGTGAAATAGTCCCTCGTGTAAGATCAAATCATAAACGAAAACCTGTATGTTAACTGTTACAGCCATTTAAAAGGAGAAATCGTAACATTTGTGAGGCTACCTAAACAAACATGGAGTGCTAAGGAAATTTTTAAAATTTTACGGCATTTTATGACATACTGGGCAACAAAATTGAAGTTATAATTTTGTTTACATTTGTTTGGCCTCGGAGTGAATTGAAAACAAGTGATATTTAGCCAAGTCGTTATATTGGCTATTATAGACAAATTTGCTCTTACAAACACCTTTTTCCTACTTTTTTTTAGAAAATATTTTCTCTCTCTCTTTCCATAGTCACTAATATCAAATTGTAAATAGTTATTCTTGTTGTCATTTACAACTATTAAAATAAAAGTTTTCTAAGGTAATTAAAGAATGAAAACAAGATACCTGTATGTATCATTTCAAACAGGTCTTGAAATGCTATAAATATAACTGGTTTTACAGCCATAAAGTCGGGAAATTCCCCACCAAGATATAAATTTGCACCAAAAGCCTTATAGTATTTATTTTGATTCTTATTTAGCTCATAACTTGAGACGTGAGAAATATAAAATTATTTTATGCTGTTAACAATTAAGTAATAGTTATCAATTTTAACTCATTAGAACAGTTAACATGACGTTGTTTATTAGTCTAAAATTTCACAATTAAACGCATAAGCCACAACGGCCACTCATGTTTGCAAGATAAACATGGAATTCAATGAAACATACATTGGTTTAAACTATCAGGATGTCGTCTGTTTTTTTTTAATTTTTGATGCTTACAGAAAATGACAATTTGAATTGAATAATCAATAAATATCTTACTAGTTTTTCAAAACGTGTTGACATAGCAGAAACTTTGTCACTTAGGGATTGCTGAAACCTGAAATCATAGAAACTCTAGTTAACCACTACCTAACCGAGCGTTAGACATGAAATACAATTTAATCAAATTTGAATATAAATAGTGATTTTTAATATGCGATATGTGTATTTTAATGTGTAAATTACCTCCTGACCATTAAGATAAAAGTTATTCTAAAAACCTTCACTGAATTAATCTCTATTACAGAAGAATGTTACCAATTAACATTTTTTAGTCTGCTCAAGTTGCCTCGGTGGCCGAGTGGTCTAGCTAGTTAATTTAAATGTACACGTACAGATCACTGTAACCTATTACCTACATGAATACGGCATGAGTTTCTCGCCTGACTTTGTATCATACAAAAAGGGTTGCGTTTAACTCTTCCCATTTGGTATCTTCGAATTCCATGTACATTGTAATAAGGTTTGTCAGTTACCTGCCCTAGGTAGGTAGTATTCACCGCGTACTCCAGTTTCCTCCAGTTGTTAGTGTTATATATTGTGTAGAATTAATAATTGACTTACACTTTAAGCTTAAATTTAGTAATAATTGTTGATCAAAGGGCTGTAAAAGCCAATTTAGACACAATAAGTTTTATACACATCTGTTTATATACATACCGGTCCGGTGTTAAAGCTTCTATTTGTATGTCAAAGTATGTTTCATAAAGACATTGATTCATTACAAAACTGTATACATTTTTATGATTGGAAGCTGCCGAAGAACGTAGTGTTCGAAATTCTACAGAAATTTGTTCTTAAAATAACATAAAACGTATAATAATTAAGAGGAAAATGACGCAGTTAATGATTAATGTTAATCTCTACATCACAATTTGTTCTCTCTTGTTGCAAAAAATAATTCTTAAAAGCCCTCTTATTCTGTTTTCTAAATTTCTAACCTCTTCAAATAATGAAGAAGGCTAAATTTCCTTGTATTGCACAAGGTACAAATGTATATGCCCTTCCTACTAAATTTGGCTGCCTATTTCGGTTTGTTCTGCATTCCTATTTTTTTTTGTTATAATGATATACTGATGTGAGGTTCCTCCTCGGAATTGTAAATTTACCATACCAAATTCAGCATATCTCGGAATTTCTATTTTAAGGTTATAATGAAAGACTGATGTAAGCAACTACTCACAATTGTAAATTTATCAAAATATCGGAATTCCCATTTTGTTGGTTGTAAAGATATACTGATGTGAGGTTACTCCTTGGAATTGTAAATTTACCATATCAAATTCAGCATATCTATTACATTGATAAACTGTATCATTTTATCCAAATCTAAACATGTGCTGCTTTATAGGGGATAACATTTAGTTTTTAAACATTTCACTATGCAACATACGATATTGCCCCAAAAACAATTGTGGTTTGGATTCTGAAAATTATGATCAACTCAAAAGCTTATATTACAAAATTTTCGTCGTATGAAACATGCACCTCGTGCAATATAAACACTATTGATGTAAAATTACAGAGCTGGCAAAAATGACGACAAATGCGTTTCAGAATCATTTGTTGATTATTTATATTCCCGATAAGTTTATATTATCAGACAAATTATGAGAGTGCAGATTTGATCCTGTTTTAGTATATTTTGGACACTTATATGTCAACTGATAAACGATACGCTCTAAATTGTCCGACCTCGAATGTTAACAAATAAAAACAGCACATGAAGGCAAGCATGTAGCCGCCGTAAGATCAATAATGTGAAACAACTTTAATAATTAGCCATGATTAATCATATTTATCATTGTACAGCAAAATGTTTTCTCTTTGTTTGATGGTGTAGAATTTGTGTCTTTACAAAGAAGCATCAGAATGTCTTATGTAGAATATCTGTTGGTTGTTTTCATGTACTAAATTTTACACCATAGAACTATCAAGGTTAAAAATACCTTTTCAAGCACTGCGTCCAACTGTATTTTGTGGTTTCTGTTTCCTTTTTGTCCTTTTCTTTCAACTATAAGAAAACGAAGCAATTAATTGTTGTGACAAAGTATTTTTTCATTAGGCAAACAGTTTTAGTTGTCATTTTGGGGACTTAATTGACTAAAGCATGTTGCCATATATTTTTGTCGATCTCAATTCCTGCAAATTTCCATAACTAAATTCTGAAATTTCTGATTCCTCTTCCCAAATACAAATCATAAATAATTGTAGATATTCGTATTAAACATGTTGAAGCGAATTATAAAGATACAAGTTCATATCATGCTGTTTAATGATTTAAAACGTCAAGCAACTTATGTTCCTGCCGATCAACATTTCAAAGAGCAAACTCTCATCAGTAGCATTAGGACCGAAACATAGGAAGTAAAAGATTCAAATATAGCAAAAGAAGAACTCGAATCTAAAAAAAAAAATCGAAATGGGAATCCAAAGCCGACGACAGGGACAACCACTTAGTGCGTTCCTTTTCGAAGCCTTTTTTTATTTTATGTGTTTAAAAATTGAAGCAAATGCAGCAAATTTCTGTAAAACATTGCTTGATAAATTTCATGTCGAACTAGTCTGACAACTTGGCTGGTGAATGGAATCATCTGACATGATTGCAGCGTTCGAATTCCTACTTGATATTATATGTATTATTTATGAACGATTTGGCAACACGGTTATTTGCAGATGGTTGGCATACCTATGGACATAAACTGCTCTCCTTTCGTTGTAATTTTTTTATTGTTATTAACAGATATATCATGCAAGGAAGGGGAATTGGCAAAAAATACCAGTCGCGGGAAGAAAAATTACCCGAGCCGATAGGCCAGCCAAATTTGTTTCCCAAGGCTGGTATTTTTCTCAAACACCCCTCCTAGTCATGATATATCTATCTAATTACACCGAATATCAACTTTTGGAACACTTCCTCTTTTAAAAATTGATTAATCACGTTACGTTACTTTAGTCGATGAAGCAGAAACCTTCAAAATAAATTTTAGCGGGATGGGACTCAGGGGAAAAAGGGATATACTTTTTGGCAAATACCACGACAGTGGTAAAAAAGGCATATTTTTAGGCATATACCCCGATAGCTGTAAAAATGGCCGATCAAATTTGTTAAAATATGAATAAAACACACTGGCTGTGAACCAAACAGAATCTAGGATTATATTATAAGGTGTAATTATGAATCATAGTTCATGGTAAAAAATCAGAAAGGCTCTTCAAAATACGATTTTATGATCACGTTTAATAATACTTGCAGATATTTTGATGATGTATTAGCTTTAAATAATTTTAAAAATATCTAAAACAACTTACTTTAAATAATACCATCAGTGGCAGTACACCATTTTTAGATTTAAAATTGGATTTAAAAATTGAAAAAAATAAACACTAAAATTAATTACAAAAGTGATTATTTTTTCCTTAAAATTAAGTTTTCGTTTTTAGATGGAGACTTGCATTTGATCCCTTCGTATGGTAATTACATTTCACAACTGTTTCCACTAAAATTTCTTACTTAAATGACCGAAACTTAACATTTTACTGGTTAACTCTTTAAACAGTGATACAGATATTACAAGCTTCTCTAGACTTTTACGAAATTTTATAATCGTTATAAAGATTAATAAAAAAAATACGGTTGCAAATGTAGAGTGTTTATAGGAAAAGGAATATCATATCCTACGTTCTAAGGAAACGTTGCTTAAAGATACAAATTTGAAAATGATCCAATTAATGTCACTGTTACAAACTTATCTACAAAGGCTACAGGTTTTGACCTTGTAATCGGATCATTAAAACTTGTTTTTGTTGTTACATATATTATCAAACATATCGTTCCATTACCCAGATATTAATAAATTTGACATTGCACCCATCTTACTTTTCCCTGCGTTTATTGACAACACAGTATTAAATCTTCGGATAAACTGTGTAAGATGACATCTCGTGTTGAAAGGCTTGATGTCTTATTCACCCCACATGTCTAAAGTCAGGAATTGTGTCATAGTCATTGTTTTTATGTTTTCAGGTAAGAGTCGTATTATTTTACGTCTTCCACTCTTGTTAAAGGCCCGGTGGAAATGTCTAGATTTGTAAATGTCCTCTGTTTTTCTCGTGGTTGGAATGCAGTCTCTGTGACAGTTACCCCATAACTTGTTATTTTCATATATGTTCGTTGTTATTGTAACTCATCTCGTATAACCGTGAAGTTAAGATTTAACGTATTTGACACTTCATTTCATAAAAATAAATAAATAAAGACCATGTAGAAAGAACCTTTGTATGACTTACATTTTTACAACAAATATTTTCCTTGCAGAACTTAGGTTCCACCTTACGCCACAAAGCAATTGATGGTTTCCAAAACATCATTTTGACATGGGATATAATGATAAAGGGAGGCACTAAAACTGGTTTCTTTTTATACTCCGCAATCATCTGACTCCTTTGCAACTTCCAAATTTTTTCACTTTCAGCTGAAACGTCTTCAATAGCTTTGCTAAAAGGATAATTCATATTATTTTTGTCAGTTTTTGAAGTATTGATTAAATCACACCCCTTTTCCAGATCGTCACTGTCAGCATCTCGAGAACAGTTCAAAGGGTTTTAGTAATACACATTCCTTAAATTTTCCGCAAGTATATGGTTTTGTTAATGAATTTGACTTAGCAATCGACATTTACCATCTACTGACGGGTCTGGAAAACCGTACAACAGATAACCATAATAATAAATCGTAATTAACCTACTTTCAAATAGTCATTCAATAGATGTCAATTGAAAGATAAAGAAATGTTAAATTTTACATATTAAAGCAATTGCAACCTGTTTGCTGAGTCCTCATCTTTGTACCAAAATATAGAGTACAGAAAGTATTCAACATTAAAAAGCGAACTATACTGTGAAAGTATTTGCATTCGTTCTATTGCAATTTTCGCGAAGGCATACCTACTTACATGTATATATTCGCCAACTTAACTTTTCGCAATATTGGTTATATGTAAGTGAGTGTATATTAAAACAATTCGTATTTATAATTTTTTCCCGAAATTCTAGCCGTGAAAATCGAATAGCGAAAAGTATAACACCACCAATTTTACTTCGTTAAAAAAAGTCATGGACAACGAGTCTTACACGTTTAACTTGCGCTCGAGGACCATCTTGTTACTTGGTGATGTTATCTGTTAATCTAGTGACTTCAGGGTATCTGCAGGATTATCATAGATCTACAGAGTTTCGAGCAGTCCACTTTTCCCTAAATTGAATAATACTGTGTTGGAAAATGCGGTGAGTGTCTTTAAAGAGTTTATGCATGTTCCGTCTTATTCGTGTATGCGAGATTAGCGTGTCTGTCGACTTGTTACCTTCTGTCTGGCGCTTCGTGTTTTCGCTTTCTCTTTCATTTGATAAATTCGAAAAGGAGCCTTAAGAAAAAGTGGCCTTATGAATGTTTACTTACTTAAAAACCGCAATCAGGAGATTCAGTAGTGATACATTTTGTCACCATGAAGTAAAGAACCAGTAAGATAGGACCAAAGTATCTGCTAATAGTCGTAGGACATCTTGGAATCATCTCAATTTGCGACACCGTTTCATTAAATGAACAAGATGGTTCTTTCACTACAATATATGAGGAACAAAATCTTCGTTACTTTTAATTAAGAATATAGATAAAACACTTTAGCGCAATACTGAAATCAAAGCTTACTCTGTTATTTTTTCTCATCGCTGATAAACATTCTTTACACAATCTTTTTAATTTAATAAACAGCTTTAATTTTAGATTTTTCAGAAATAGTTTAACGTTTTACCCTTTTGTTAAACAGAATAACATACTTTTTTTCAACGACGTGAAATATTCATATAGATAATACAAAATAAATGACAATGCACGAGTAGTTCTGACACTATACAAGTACGATTAAAACATGTAGAATGTTTTTAAGAGGTATTCAATTTTTTAAAACACCAACAAAACATAAGTTTTACGTGAAATAACAAGTGATTACTTTCTAACTCTTCCGAGGAAAAACTCTCCAAACAGGTTCCAAAATCCGAGACGTAGAATATTCCATGGTAACATCCATTCCAGTTTTGAATTGGGGTAAGCAACTGAGTACGAGGCAATAGAATAGGCAATCACAAAAACCACCAAAATCACTAAGAACACTGCAAGTTCTTTTAACTATAACAGAAAGTATTACACTGCTTATTATCCCTCAAGTGGCTACCAAATTCAATTGCATCATACAGAAACTGTGATATACTTTCTTTTCTTGTCTGTAAGATAAATTCAAATAAAAATATACTATAAAATATTTATTTAAAATACAAATAAGCTAACTATGATTTTACAATTAAAACAAAAACTGATCTTTTCTCACTATGACAATCCAGAAACATTTATTTTTGTTACTTGGATATCTAAATGATATTTTCTTTTTTCCAAAATTATGATAAGTTGTTATATTGTATTTATCCCTTACGAAACAGCATTGTATCTATCTGGTAAATCAAAAATTAAATTCAGAGAGTTGAAAAAATCACAGAAACATTCCTTACCATTCCATATATCATTAACAACCTTTGACCCAATATTTCATGTGTCGAAAACAAATGAAGAGTTCGCAGAAAAAATATCAAAGAAACTGCATAAAATATTCTTGCCGCCTCTAAAGCATCGCCAACTGACAATATCCTGCAGACAACACCTCCCCCAAATAATGTCACAGCCGCAATGTCCATTTTGTTCAATCCATCTCTCCAATAATAGAGAAACTTGGTTTTTTTCGAAGGAGCTTTGGTTTGAATTAGCTGTTAATAAACAAAATGTAATATAAAAAGCCAGTTTCATAAATAAATTATAAACTTAAAGTATTTTCCTTATTGTACACTAAACATGTAAATAAAATGCAAAAAATTTAAATCACTTTTTCCTACAACATATATAAAGAATAATTGATTTTTTGCTGAGAAAATGAATGAATGGCCGAGTTGTTTTACACTGTAGCCTACCACATATATGACGCGCTCCTAAATTATGCACCGCGGAGATACATGGGTAAAAAAATTTCCCTTTCTTCTTATTTTACGTGTAGTCATAAAAGACAATTGCAATGTACTATTTGTAAATAATTAAAAACCAAAAAATGGCCATGGTTATTGGATCATTCTATTGAACATTACATAAAGGACCCACAGATATAGGTCCTTTTCTACTTGGCTTAAATAAAAAGAATCTCAAGAAACCAAAGGACAGACAAAAATAGTTAAGTAATAACACAGACAAGAGAAACTGGAGAACTTCTTTTTTTACAAAACAAGAGTTAATTCAGGCGGCCCGGAAGCATAAGCAACTACTTACCCACTTGTTTGACCCGTCATGTTAATCGGTTGTGTTAAGTCACAACCATTTTTTGAAAGGAATTGTAGTCACAACAGTGGGAAAATATTCATTAGTATTTTTGAAATGGATACTTCGTATCGGTCAACCAAATCACGATGGTGACCGAAAAAATTTTTTGAACGATAATGTAATAATTCCACGATAAATCCTGATTTCAGAAGCTTTCCTGTGTGCAGAAGTATCTTAAATTTCGAGATCAATGGGATAGATGCGGTCAATATGGTCGGTAAACTTAGAATAATTCAGTGAAAAAGCATCACCGATTGAGCTTAACGTGAGACCAAAAGATTGGGCAAACATTTACTCTTTTATCTGCAGAAGACTCTATATGAATTCAGCTTCATACGAATAGAGGGATACATCGGTGAGAATTGGAGCACAATTTGTCCTCATTGGAATCCCGTCTGTTGAAACACACGTTCACTAAGCATTATAAAAGTCCTGCCAATAAAAAAATCAAGCATTCAAGTATTAGTTTTGCTTTTAGAGGCAGAACAAGTAAAATTCAATCAATTTTCCTGTCTTGAATACTTTGATGATTCTTACAACCTGATAGTATAACAAAAATACTTATGGTAAAGTTTTGAAATATACCTAAGGTGAACTCTTGATGTAAGTCAATGAGCGGTTAAACTGTATGTCCAAAAACAAAGGAAACCTATAGAAATTTGTGGTCTACTAGCTTGTTGCATGCATTAACCCTGTTTAAGGTAACGTTCCATATGAAACACAATCTTATAAACACTGAATCAACTGCGATAATTAAACGATCGATTTAGATATGCAAATGTTGTTGCATTTTTATTGCACATAATTGGAAAGTTCTCAGTTGGGAAATCCACATCATTTTTAGTCGTAAAGTGTCGTTTAAACCGGTGCATCATTTTATCAAGATATTGATCAAACGTAAATTCAGCTATTGATCCTTTTTAAAATTTATGGAGAAAATGATGGATATATTCACATTTCGTATAAATGTCAATTCTTTTTCTTTTACTCTTTGTGATTAATTTATTACCGAGAAAGAACACGCAGGCAACATTAATGAAGCAAAAAATGCGCATCCTTTTGTGTAACCTGAGTTTATTTCTATGTTTATTCTTTTCTTATTGCAAACCGTTAGTTCGAGGCGTAATTTTACTAAAAAGCATAATACACACAAAGACATATACATGATTAACTCTAAAAAGTCAGCATCAACACCCCAACTTGTCTTTTTATCACACTACTGTGGTATATGTACTTTGTTCTTGGATATTATGTTATCTGACTTTGCTTTCCAGATATCGTCTTTTGACCAATGATAGACGCTAAACAAATTCAGATTACATTTAAATCTCCAGTTTTGAATCTTAGATGCAAAATTCATCAAGTTACATTTGTCCGTATAAACGAAAGGCCAACAATTGAGTAAAATGATGAAGTAACCTTTTTTTTTTACTAAAACAAAATATGAAATTCTGTCCATTTAAAGATATAACTTAAAATGCGTTAAAGGCAATACTAACCCATAAACTTTGTCTTAAATATAACTTCTTCACAGAAATTGTGCCGTTCCATTTTTTATTTTGATAAAATCTATACTGACACAAAGGTATTGATTTGAATATCAAGGCGAACATAATTGGTTTGTCCAAATTTGAGAACAACTGCTTAAATATTTTCCGCTTTAACTAGTGTGGATATAGAGTTTTGTAAGAAGTCACAAGGTTGTCATACTTGATTGCCGATTAGCTGGCGTATTATAAACTTCTGATATAAGATGTCATTGGTGCGTGATTTCTTGGATTCATGGCTTTATATATACATGTTCATTTAATATTAAATTAAAATATTCTGGAATTAGGTACATAACGTATTAAAAAATTAAATCAATTTAACCTAATATTTCAAATTAATGTTATCCCACGTACAGAAGGACTATCACAGTATTAAAACAGTCGTTCGAATGATCATTGATCCAAAAGTCGGGACATGTTCATCTCGATTCATTGTTCAATACTTTATTAGTATGTTTTGTTTTTTATAATAAACCTGTAAAGGTTGGTTGACTGAATGCTGCTAAACGTAAAGCGGGACATATTTCATGCATATTCGGGACGAGAGCATATTAACGAATGATGATTTAAGAATCCTGCTTTGTACTAGGCATACACTTTGAGTCGAATATTTAACGTGTTAGATCACGAAAGCAACAGTCCGAAGGAAGACATGTCACTTTGCCAAGACACATTGACTCTGGGTTGATCTATCTTTGCGCTTACTCCTAAATGGTGCGTGCTTAGCGGAGAAGCAGCAGATACGAATTTTAATGTCTTTGGTTTGACCCGGTCGATGATCAAACCACGACACTCGAGGTGGGCATGCCAACCATTTGACCACCGAGGCAGTATATCTAGGTTTTAGAAGATTCAAATATACAATAACCTGTCTTATTTCATCCATGAAGAGACTCACTACCCAGATAATGATCACCACTTCTATAAAGGAAACCTGTTCACCTAACTCTACAGTAATGCAGTATGTAAACAGCAGAAGGAAAAAAAGATATGCAATCTGAAAGAAACAAAAGATAAATGTAAAAACCAAATTTTTGATCCACTCCGGGTCATTATTGAAAACCGGAATGGACCTGTACAAGTTTAATTTCGACTGTTATTTGGTGGATGACTGTCTCATGGAAATCATATGACATCTCCCATTTTTATAAGATATTTTATTTTATTATCCTGTATGTATTTAATTTGATGATTTATAACAGATTAATATCATAAACTGAACAATTTATAATTAAGCAATATGATTTCTTTTGGTCTTAAAGTATTTCCCGCCCTTGATTTTAGCTAAAAGTCTAATGAAACAAAACTTTGCTGGAAGGTGAGTTGAGCTGTCACAAGATTTATATTATTGCTGACGAAAACTTGTAAACTTTCTAAAACCACTGATTAATTAAGATGAATCATCGTATATTTAACAGTAAATTAATTTTATTTAAATTAAGTAAATCGGCAGAAAAACAGCTAAAAATCACACTCCAAAAAAGAGCTTGACATAGTGTATTGATATATTAACTGTAGCTCTTACTATGTTATTCACGTGAACAATGAATGGTGCAGTATAAAAGTAATAGAACTTCCAAAATTGCTGCATGCTTTTTGTGCACCTTGAACAAGTCGTCCTCTCTTTTTCGCTTGACTTTTTATAATTTCTGAACTTTGCCAGCAGTAAAATTAGAGGTGGAAACAATATGCATAACACACACTGAAAAACAAAAGAAATTTGAAATAATAAAATGTGTAAGGAAAAAGCTACCATACATTATATCTGCGACTCATTAAGGCAACAAATGAAATAAAAATTAAAAAAGTAGTTTATGGATTAGAAGATATAAACTAACTTCATTGGACTTAAAGAAAGAGAAATTTGTGTATAATCAAAGAATTCACATTCAGTTACCTCCATTTACTAATAATTTGAAAATAGCATGAACTGTATGTGATATTTCTCCCAATGAAATTTGGATAAAAACTTAGTTCAATTTGTAACAACTGTATTGTGTCAAAGTTTTTACTGACAACATCAAAATTTACAAAATGTTTTGATAATCAGCAAATAGTTGTGTATATAGCCATGTAGTTTTTTAATAGTAATTTAGGTACGGAATGCGTTACCAAGGTTTATCTAAATTCAAATATTGATTGAGATATGGATTATGCCAGTGTGACTTCATAATGTTCTTTGTTCGCGAAATTGTTTACCTTTATCACGTTGCTTTATATATCTATCACAACATATTAAAAATATTTATTTTAGTATTGAATAGGTTGTCAGTGTAATATAAAGAAAGCAATGGACAAGATTGCAAGGCATCAACAACAGATGATGTCAGTATTATTATGTAAAATTTACAGGTTACAAAAATAAACACTTGTAGTTTGAAATCATGGGCGTAGAAAAATCAGTGTCTAATCATACTTCTTATTTGAGACATAAAATTAAAAAGTTGAGTCTTTACCAATTGTGTACTGTTCTCGTTGGAAAGTTCCCCCATCCAAGTATGATTAAGTATTTCTTGACACGTCCCTTCTGCTATAAACTTCTTATTTTCATTCTCTCTTGCAATTTCAATATATGTAATATTGCCCCACTGTCCAACTTTCTCATTTAAAATGTCAGAAATAACTCTGCCATTTTCTTTTATCCTTTCTTCCTGTTCTCCAGGTCTTCTCTTGTAGGTACGTATTATTTCGACGGAGAAATCAGTAAATTTGCTGCAATATTCAGTTTTAAAAAATTTACTCTCTTTAAACCTCAAATTCACTTCATAAAAAACTTTGTCCAAATTTGGGTTTTCTAAATTAAAGTTTAGAACCCCGATGACAAACGTTTACCTTTAAGTACTCATAGCTGTAAGCCTTTACACATTGTTCATTCTATGCTTTATTTTAAATATTGTGTAAGAAATAAAGAGGTCATTAAATTTCAAATTGAATTAAAACCTATTAAACACAATATACACAAACGGTAAGATATTCAAAGAAACCAGAGGGAGGAGAAAATCGTTTAGGAAATGGACAGACAAGGCCAAGGTCAAAAGAAAGAAGAAAAAAGGCAAACAACACGAACGTTTCAAAAGAAACTAAGATTAAAGCAATAAAAACCCAATGTAAACAAGGGCGGGCTAAGATGTACTCAGGAGTAAACAGCTCTTCCTGCACTAGTATCACAAGTCAACGACAGTGGCTAGTCACATCGAGTGGTTTTGAAAACCATTAAAGGAACGGAATGAAATTGTTATTTCGAATCTGCCAATCTTTAATAATGAGGCTGAATTTTTCAATTTAAAGTCTTGGTTGAGCAGTAGTTTTGTCATTGTCTTACCTTGCGTTTTCTATGTATGATTGTCTAATCTGTTTATCATCAATCAGTCGGGACATGTTGAAGAGAATCCTGTGAGCTATCAAGCAGTTTGCTAGTATATCCTAAAATATTCACCCTTCTCTTTAAAAAATGTATCAAAAGTATTAAATACATTACATTGTACATTAATTTAATAAAAATATACATAGCGAGATCATTCAAGGCATGCGTTAGAAAATACGACAATCAATGTTTAACAATTTAAGATTTTGAATATGTTCTTCAGACTCTAATGGGGTTATTTTGCCGTTATAAGCTAAAATATTTTTGAACCCCCCTGATGAATAGAGACGTCGTCGATCTAAGTTGTCTAATTAACTTTGAGTGGAGTAAATCATTGCACGTGGGTTGATTAACACATTGTTATGTCCTTTGTGCTGGATTCGACTGCTTATTTCGGTTTGTTTAGGATAAGAATACTTCTTTCTTCTATGTTTTGAACCGCATGGTTATCGTCGATCCAAGTCCGCTTATTAACTGCAAGTGGAGTTAATCATTGCACGTGGGTTGATTATCACTTTGTAATGTACCTTGCGCTGGATTCGACTGCCTTTTTCGGTATGTTTAGGATAAAAATTCTTTCTTCTTCTATGTTTTGAACCACCTCGGTGATGTAATGGTTAGCGTGCTCGCCTCGAGTGCAGAAGATCGTGGGGTCGATCCCTGTTCGGGTCAAACCAAAGTAATTAAAATTGGTATTTACTAAGCACGCAGCATATAGGAGTAAGAGCAAATAACTGGTCGGTCCACAGTCAAAATAATAAGTCTAGTAAAGTGGCATGTCTTCCTGCGGACTGTTGCTAGCACGTTAAAAATCCGGTTCAGCGTGTCGGTCTAGTTCCAACCAGGGGTTATTCACCATTTTCATTTACTAATATGCTCTCGTCCTGAATATTGATGATATATTTGTCGCTGGACGTAAATTTATGTTTGGATCTCAGCTTTTCTATATTTTGGTTTTCATGCTACTGCAGTGGGTTAACTGCTTGAAATGCGGAGATAGCATAACGAAATTCACCATATTCATTCACTATTGGTAACTTTTATTTGAAACCACCGGATTTATTCCACTGCTAGTGGACCGGAGGTACCCGAATTTATTCACCAGCCCAGTTGTCAGACATGTCCGACATAAACTGTACCACACATTCTTTTACCGAAATTTTTAGTGTTAATTAAAATTAAAAAATCCCTGAAAAACTGAAATAATACTTATTATGAATTGATTTACACGTAGATGAAAAAATCTTTGATCTAATGGTAATGCCACATAATTTATAAATTTTGTTTATGGTTGCATTTAGTACGTACTACATTTTTAAGTTAGGGGCCTGGGTGGCCGAGTGGTCTAGGTATTTGATTTAAACTTACCTGTACAGATCATTGCAGCCTATCAATAATACGGTGGGAGTTCTTGCCTGACTTTGTACCATACAAAACCCGGGTTGAGTTTAACTCACATTGCACGTGACAAGGTTTGTCAGTTATCTGTCCATGGTCTGCGATTTTCTCCGAGTACTCCGGCTTCCTCCACCAGTTAAAATGACCGACACGATATAACTGAAATATTGTTGAAAGTTGCGACAAACCAAAAACAACCAAACAAATTTTCGGTGATAATTAATCAAATATTATGACACATTGCTTTTTCATTAGGTTCAATGTCGTAGTAGAATCTAACAAAAGGCTAAAATGTTACCTTTGAGGCCTTACAGAGCACTGCAGCTTGTTTTTGAAGATTGCATAGTAAGCTCCAAATGAATAGCTCTTGCAAACATCATCGTACAGAAAATCATCCTCAGAGTCTAAAATAAATTATGATATTCCATATGTTAAATTCCGATAAAATAATATTGATTGATTGATTGATTGTTGGTTAACGTCCAGTGGCAAATATTTCATGCATATTCAGGACGAAAACAAGTTAAACAATAAATCGATATGTAGACTGTGAGCAAGGGACCGGTAAGAGAGACTGCCACTAGAAAAATCGCATGTTGGAAAGGGGCGGAAAATTCAGCATGTAACTGGCCGCCTACTAACCACTCAAAATGAGCTTTTACAAGGGGTCTTCAACGTGCTGAGGACGTGGCATTTCCTAAACACGGGGCGTCTTCAACGTCTCCCTCTTGACGGATTGTGAATTTATGCATCCCCCACAATCAGAGACGCCCCTTTTAGAGGACTAGTGCCTTCAGGCACGTAGATTGTACCTGGTGCCTATTCTTTACCCGGCACAACATTCGAGAAGGGGAGTTCGAGTATTTATACATCCCGCTCGAACTAACGCCCCTTTAGGAGGGGTTCTACCTGCAGGCGGAGAAACCGAACGACCTAATTCTATACCCCGGCCGCCCTCGGGAGAACAAATAAGTGAAAAGGTGTGTTTGTAAATTTACAAACTAAACAGCAAATAGCTAGCTTTATTTTGCTTGCAGGTAACGATATCGGTTGGAATATTTCGCTTACAGTAGTTTCTGCAGTTTAATTGTCATTAGTTGTGTTTTTGTCTACACACTGAGTGAATCCGAAAACAACTTTTTGATAAATTTTGTTAATTTTTCCAAATAATTTCGTAATATATTACAAAAACGACAAATTAGACATTATGTTCATATATCAGTATATGTATAATAACAAAACAGATTTTATCAAAAGTTCTTATTTTTCTTTCGATCTTTACATTCTGTGCTGTTGTAACGTGTTGAGAAGAAAATCCAATATATGATGGAAATTTGTCATGTATTAAAGTTGTTATTGATGTAAAAAAGGAAATGTTACAAAATCTTTCTTGCAGTTATTTCGTTATCTTAACTAACAACGACTTGATACATTTCATACATGTATATAGTTTCAAAGATTGAAACAGGTTTGTTTACCATATAAAATAGAAAATAAATAGATTAATTACAAAAATTCTGAATAACATTGTTGAAAGACAAATTCGTATCCCTTGGCCTTGGATTGGCATTTCAATGATTACTATTTGTAGCATAACGGTGTAAAAAGTTGCAATTAAATTCCTTTTAAAAAATAATGAACTTAATGATACATGTAAACAATTAATGAATACAAATATAAGTTTACAATTAATGTATGAATAAAGTGATTTTTTGTTATGCTATATACTTATTTCAAGGAATAAACTTTCTTCGGCAGCATTAGAAACAATATATAAGAAAGACGATATCCATATTTTTGACATGAATAAGAACCCATAGCCATGGTGCAATCTACTTCTTACTAAAATACAGTCACCTAAATTTCAAATAAAACGTTTAATATATCTTTAATAGCTTTCATACATATTAGTTTGTGTTATAAAATTTAAAGAATATAGTGTTACATAAATATCATAGTTTAGTCAATATGGGTATTGTTGTCTTGCCACAGCATGGTTATTTCCGGTTTTCAGGCTTATTTTTTCAGGAGGACATATGATTTTATTGTGTTTGTTTGTTGAAAGTTCAATATTTCACTTTGTAAGATTTCTGTAAAGGTTTTTATAGTTTATTTGTGCAGGCGAAAGGTTTATATTGTAAGTTTTAAATACAATCGTTCAACATATAAAGACAATAGAAACTAGTTTCAACGAGATCCGAAAAAAACCTGGACCGTACAGAAAAAGGCCAGGATGCTCCGGAAAAAATCCAGGACGTCAGAATTTCAGTTTTGGATGAAATTCCATTTTTTACGGTTTTTGTTGGAACTGTTGGGGACCAATAGATAATTGCAACTTTTTGTACAGAAACAAACTGTAAAATTATATTATGTGTTTTAAAATAGCCTGTTATTTTTAATTACATCACCGATTTCCGTTCTTAAAAGACGATTGTGTTTCATTTTCATTTCTAATTTTCATGTACAGTCTTTCTTTTTTATGAACCTGTAGTTTTTATACTATAAAATTGTCATCTTTATGTGAACATTTTGGAGAAAAAAGCCACTTAGAAATCGAACTAATTTTTTCATTTAAAAATTTTAATAGCCAATGTGTGTTTTCGTGAATTTTGTCAAAAAGTTAAATGCAATCATTGATAAAAACAATTTAATTATTTAATATTATTAATTACAATTTTCCATTATTAATTATACCTTTTTGATTCATTTTTTAAAGTTCAATAAATCCAAAATTTAAAATTAAAACAAACAAAATCCGTTCCAATATTGCTAACGAATTTTTTTTAAATGATTACATTCAATCCAGCTTTATTCATTGTTTGCTGTACATCGGCATTATTTATACTGTCTCAATTTCGAAAATGTAACTGGCGCTTTAATAGAAATTAATTTTCGGCATTTCTTTATAAGTCAGAATATTGCGATACAAATTGCCGAATTATGGTTGACTGTATGGATTTTTGAATTTTTACATAATTTAACTTTATAAAAAATAGAGGATGTATATTATGTTTATTCAAGGCGTATTTAATTGGAAAGGTTGCTTAAACTTAGCTTGTTAAAAATATAAATAGGATAGCTTAAACTTTGCCGGTCGTTATTTTTTTCTTATATTAAAAGTGTAAATGCAAAACAATATTTAATACATTGAATACTGTAATAATTCTAGATTTAATGCATAATGACATTTGAACGAAGAAAAAAATAAGATGATATAAATTAAACCAATAATATCTATGCATTTATTTTATATTTTAAATTATAAAATATGTAAAAACAATACCTCTCTCAAAGTGACTGGTCATCTCCTCATTGCTGCTTGAATTAGAATCCGAATCATAATTCAAAATACTCGAAGCATCATCCAGACTTTCACGCCTCTGAGGATTATCTTCCTTACGTAATATGTCATTAATTAGAAATGAAGGTCTTGGCTGAGGTATTAGTGGCACTTGCAGCAAGTTCGGCATTCCGACGTCATTTGATACTGTCTTATGGTTTTCTTCAGAACGACTAGTTTTAGTCCTAATGATCTTAGGTGGCTCTGATCTATCTGTTGTAGAGTCGCACTCATTTGAGATCTCTTGATTATCTTCTGAAAGTACTCCAATTAATGTTGATGACATTTTGTGTAAAAACTCAGATTTTCAAGAAGTTATTTCCTAGTGCATTTACATTCTAGACTTTGTTCCTTACGTGAGGCAAGAGCGTTTTAGAAACCTAAGCAAGAGCAAATAAAAGTCAACTTAAAGCATCTTAAGCTGTTCTTAAATGAGTCGATTTAAGAAGATTAATTTCAACTAAGATGTTACATGTAGGTTAAAGGTTATTTGCATTTATATTCTCATTTTTGTAAATTATAATAATAATAATTCAATTCAATATCAGTAGTTGGATTATTAGTTCAAGTTAAAGCCTCCCGCTGTTTAAACGATAGAAAGATACATTTTACACTAACTACCAATAGAAACTGATTTCTTAAGACGCTTGTCAAATCATTATGACGACAGCTGTCATAAGGCGTGTCATATTTTTCTGGAAATGTCGCATTTAATCGTAGCAAAAGTAAGTCCAAAGAATTGTGGAAATTCTTAAAATTGTCATTTAAAAAATCAAAACTTCAGAATCTATACTCATTAGGCTTCATTAAATTTTGACACTTATTCTTAAATATTCCTGACATAATTTTTGGTATGTTAGAAACTTTGTGTTTTTTTTAGTCGGAACCTGGCACAATGCAACGTAAATAATGTTTAAATTGTTGTTGTTGATTCTAAAGCAATTTCTGAGAAAAAAAATACCAGTTTTTTCGTGCTTAGATATAAGTCTATGACTTCAAGATTCCCACCATTTATTCCAGATTTTTTTCTTTTAAATGATGTATTTATTGAATAACTTTAATTTCATTAAAATATTTTAGATTAACAACGAGTAGCTGATATTTGATATTTTTCGATTTTTACAAGATCCTTAATAAACATAATTGTATCATTTAACAAGGCATCAGTTATTTTAGTTTGAATATTAGATTTTAAATTTGATAGATCGTTTAACCAATTTTATATTTTATTTAATCACACGGAAATGTTTTTATTTAATTTGCAGCATTTCACAGTAATGATATATATTCAATGTGTGGTAAATGTTTAAATATTATGGAGTTAAATAATTTCAAGATTGTTATTTTTCAAGTATGTCGGCCGTTTGTAACTCAAAAACATGAAAAAGGTAATTATTTTTGGTCTTAAGATATAGTATTGTGGCATTTCACAATCAAATGAAGATTTAACATGGGAACCAGAACAAATAATAAAAAGACGACAATTAATGACTTTGTCGATTGTCAATTTCATACATTCGAATAACAATAAAATGATTTTTTTCAGCACAGTTGAAAGTTTAAACTTTGTATGTGCTGAAAGACGAATTTCAAAATTAGATTTACTATTCTGAAGAAAATATGAAGAAATATACTAGTACTCTATGTTATTTCTTTTTCGAGTTGAAGCAATAGGTATGGTTGGAGATCTGGTTAAAAATTTAGAATAGTAGTTGAAATGGCAAATCAAAAAAACATAAAATGAAGTTTCATATTTTGTAAGAATGTGACAAAACACTTAATCAAGGCAAAAACAAAAATTATTTGATTTTTTAAAACAAATCTGTTAAAAATATTTCATTGGCCAAAGTGTTCATATATAAATTAAAGAAGTACGGTTTCATGCTATTATACCTTCAAAATATATAAGCGCAGTTTTAATCAGAATTATCAAGAAATGTTAGATTAATCAATGTTTTACCTGAAATGCCGTTGGGTTAATCTTTTCAAATATAAAAGGACATCAGTGCCGTTAATTCAGTGAATGTTTCTTGGTTATAATTATAGACTATTGGTTTTAAAAAGAAATGCGATAGAATATAAGTATGATAAAGTTATCCACATGTTACATACGTTTATAACAAATATTCAAAAGCCCTATTTCAATGAGTGTAAAGTGCTTTTCTGGATTTATTTTCATAAGACGTGCTAGAGGCCAAAAAAGGACGAATAGTCAAATTTTAAGAATTTCTTAAACATTCATTTGCAATTCCTGACATAATGAATGTCAATCAGCCAAATATTAAGATAACAATCAGGGAAATAAATAAAATAGTGTAAATAAATGCAAAAACAGGTAATGTTTGTTGCAACACTTCAGTATTTTTCAAAAATTTTTGATACATTTATTTACTTTTAATACAAACGATAGTTGGCACTCAAAAATAATTTTGAGCAACTGTATAATTCTATACCTGTAAGGTGCGGTTAATTTATTGTTGGTCCAAGCTCCAGTAACTGCTCTTTTGACCAACAAAATGAATAAAGTTTGAACATGTATGAAAAACACTAGTTATTGACATATATATGAAGTTATAATTGAATTATATATGGCAAATACATGTAGCATCAATTTTTCATCACTTCTATAGATACTGTATCTATAGAACTTGAAATGCAATAATTTTTCAATGAGAGAGGCATCCATCAAAGCCATTTCAAATATATATACTAATACATGTATCTACCAGTTTACTGTTTTGCATTTACCAATGGCCAAATATCAATGCCGTAAGGCCTTCAAATTATAATGTTAAACTATTGGAATGTAATAATAATAGACAAAATATAGGGAAATTTACTCATTTGATTGAGATGGTCGTGTTTTATGTGTTGTTTCATATTTTTGTATTTCGGGGCATTTAACAGTTTCCGTTATTGTATGGACTGTGGTTCATTGCTGAAGGCCGCAAAGGGACTTGTAAAAGTTTATATTCTACTGTCATTTGGTGGGTGGTTGTTTCATAGACAATAATGCCACATCTCCCTTTTATATTAAACATGTTTTGAGTGTTAATTCCCATACAAACCTATGACATTTGTCAAAAATACGACAATAAAACTTTAAAAAATTAAAATATACATGGTTTAAACTTTCATCTTGTTGCTGCATACATATCAATCATGATCTGACCACGAAAATTAACTCGTTGTATATCAATGACAAATATCGACAAAACTGCAAGAAAGCACGGGCTTTCATAGAAGAACGCCAATTTTAGCAGAAATCATGGAAATGATTATTTTAGGGACTTATTATAAATGTTATAATTATACTTCTATACTTTGTATTTAATTAAGCGCAGTTGCGCAACGTATCTAACTAAGATAAGAATTTACCCCAGTATCAAATTTGGCTGATTTGTATAAGATTTAACTTCAAGACTGTTTGCTGTGACATATAAACAATTGTCTCATTTGGTCGAGTCTACAACAGTATAGACAGATTTAGCCTGAAATGATGACATTCTAAGTCTCATTGATTTGATATTATTCTCTTTCATATATGTAGATAAATGTTCGTCAAATTATTTGAAATATGGAACGAGTTTCTATAAGACAGCAATCAATCAAAGTTTACATCCCATAAAATTACCATCAAAACTAGTCACTGTCCAATCTTTAACAATCATGGGCAATCATCCACATTACAAAGCAAGCTATAAAAGGTTCCACAAAAGGGTATATCTATACAGAACTGTTGATGACCGACAACTTTCAGCTTAACAAGAAACAAAAACCATAGAAATTGAACACAACATCATTTCTTAAGAATTAAAAATGAAAAAAACAAATAAACATCTCAAAATAGTGTTAACATCTTCATCATAAAGAAATTAAAATTTCAAGGTTTAATACATTGATTTTTTTGCTTGACATAAGGCTGTTTTCTGGAACCCGTTTTTCAATATGATAAAAAGAATTGACTACTGTTCAGCTTAGTTTTTCAACACGTGTCTAAACATAGGTTTCTTTCTACAGATACTAGCAGCACAGACGTCTTGATAAATTTAAAAACTGATATCAAGGTGACAAATAAAACAGTCTGTTAGTGGTAATTTCTACAGAGGATGTTTAAACGTAAAATAACATAACAGTGCTAAATTCATGTTGGTTTTCACAATGTTTAATGTCAAAGGTTTCTAAATACCAAATGTCATATCCAAACAATTTTAAAATAACTTGTAACTGTTTTTTGACTTGGGGCGTTTGCTATAAATATAAAAAATTTAATAAAGGATAGAAAGACAGCAACACACTGCGAATTTTTTTTTATTTTTAAAAATTTAGTTCCGTAAAAAGCGCTTACAGTAAAAGCGAGAAAAGGCGCAAGTTGATTGCCCTTCATAGTTGATCGAGATCGTAAGGGATATGCAATGGCAAAAAACTTTTCAGTCACACTTCACTCTCTCATGATGATATATTTGATATCCACGGGATGTCCTTGCTTCGTTTTATGCTATACTATACAAGACACTCCTGAAGTGGTCTTTCTTCCTTTTCAAGCTCGTACTTTTTCACAATTTATGTACATAGAATGAATAAATTATTTTACGTCAAATACAACAGCTTTTACATCATGACCATGTGTTTTCACATCAGAATTAGGCATTGACCTTCTTTAAAAGTTTCACTGAGTCCGGCTTTGGTATAGAAATAGGCTGTTCGGTTTCTCCGACTGCAGGTTGGAACTCCTGCTAAAGAGAGGTCCATTGGTTTGGTGTATTGTTTAAATAATTGACCACCCTGTCCTGGATGCATTGGTCCTCACAAATTATGCTTTCCTGGTTTTATGCGATCTATAAATTCAAAATCCGTTCGAAGGGGGCGTTAAAGATACCCTTCGTTAAAAGAATCCTTGCAACAGCTCGTTTACAGTTGTCAATTGTTGGCCAGATGTGCATGCATGGGTGAATGATCCGACCATACCCAACATGATTTTTTTCCAGTGGCCGTCAAACTTACACACCCAAATGTGTAATTTTTGATTTGCTTCTTAACTTGTTGTTGTCCTGGATATGACTGAAATATTACCAACTGGACGATAAACAGCAATCAATCAATCAATCAATCAATCAATCTTTCATTGTTCTTTACGAAGAGTTAAACTTGCTTGACGGCTAATAGCGATTTTTTAAGGGCAGCATAGAAATTTGACATTGATAAATTACTTCAAAGATCTGCTCAAACTGCATTCATACATTTCAGTTCAGGTATTTTTTTCCAGAGAATACGACTTGGAAATTTATTCAACCGCCTCGGTTGTGAAATGGTTAGCGTGCTCGCTTTGAGTGCGGAAGGTCGTGGGTTCGATCCCCGGCCGAGTCAAACCAAAGACATTAAAATTGGTATATGCTGCTTCTCCGCTAAGCACGCAGCATTTAGGAGTAAGAGCATAGAC